>OZ026630.1:22056711-22366711 GCA_964020975.1 Hermodice carunculata
TGTGTCGAACATCTGGATTACGATAAAAGCTCCCAAGAGAATACTTTTGGGGGTTTTGGTCACGATTTTAATAAAGCTTATCACATCGCAACGGTGTCTCCGTGACCCTTACCCGTCCCCTCCCTCATCTGCCGCGCTGTTTCATGTCGTTATTTGCAACATCCAGATCAGTGATTCACATGAGACAAAATAGCAACGAATATAATTGGTGTGACTTTTCTTCGTTCACAGATCATCTGTATGAACCTTGACAGAACCAATTTCCTGTGACAAAATCCCACAAGAGATAGATTCCTGGGAAAAGGAAATGATAGTTCATTAGTCAATATATTATAGGCTGATATTATGATATGCAGAAGTCCGTGTTTCAAAATGACAGTCTATGTAGTGGGCGTGTCATTATCCTGCAATTGAGGGTTACCCAAGCGACACAGGAAGTGAAAGCCTTAATGTATGACACTCATGTCCAGGAAAATTAACTTCCAATGTTTGATATACAGTACGCATAGGTTTCTGCCATACTACATGGTTGGCACTTGCCTTTCGACATGAAGCTCACTCGCATACGTGTGTGGTTAGCCTGTACCACAAGAGTGACCAACAGAATGGTAGATATGAACCCATAGGTACTGACCAACAAAGACATTGTGTACCGCAGATACTGATTAGGGTCAGTGCTCCACATCCTCTATTGACCGCGCAATAAAACATGTAAAACTTGTTATGTAGTTTGACATGGCACCGTCATTGTATGTGGTCTGGACACTTTTAGTATTACTTTTTCTTTGGGGGGGGGGGGGGATATAAGGCTCATTTCCACGTAGTGTTAAATGACACCGTTTTTTGTACATTATGTGTACATCCGTTGCTGAGAAGTCGTGATTCGGCTACGCATGGATAAATATGTTTTGCCGATAAAATGGAAAACCGACAACGTTTGCGGAATACTGTGTGAAAAAAGTACTAACATAGTATGTTTCACAGTTTCCATGGCTGTGGAAATTAAACGGATCTTTAACATATGTTATCTCTGGTGTCATTTTGTAAATGTAGTATTGGAAATGTGGACTCACCTCTCAAATAGAAAAAAAAAAAAAATTCATTCATTCATCCATACAATGACTGAGGAATTTGGGCCAGTAATATGGGCAATACCTTTGGCGCCTTTGTTGTCATAAACAAGATCATTTACTTTACAGGCTGCGTATGTGAAATGGGCAATAATATTTAGGTCTATTATAGTTACGGTTACCCCCACGACATGTATGTGTCGCCTATTGTATGTCAAATGATTCATATCGTTTTCTTTGTGTTTATTTAGGGTTTGCCAATACCGAGAGCCAGACCTAAAAAAAAAAAAAATGCCACACAACACGCCTGTGTTGAATCAAGACCACGTGAACTTTGCTGCTTACCAGTCACAACTGGTGGAGCATATCAGACAACAGTTCGAACAGAGCCGACAACAATGGGAGCGCAGCCTGGAGACCCAGATCCAGAGGCACAAAGATGCACTGCATATGCACAGAGCGGAGCCACCATCCGTCAAAAGAAAACCAACAAAACGGAAAGGTTCTGTGACTCATACAGCAGACGACTTGCATGTAGATGTGGAATTAAGCGACTGTACTAGTTACGGGGGAGGGACGAAGAAGTTCATTGTGAGAGTAGACTTAAGCTGTTTTTCACCAGATGACCCTGTGGTGGTAAGGACATTGCAAAATGCCATAATGGTGTGTGGTGGACATACAAACGGACAAAGACACGATAGCTGTCAATCTCAAGTGAAAATGGTCCAATTACCTGACAACGTGGACCCAAGCACTCTGAAAACCACCACTACAAGAGACAGGACTCTTGTCATTGAAGCACCAATGTTATCTTGCAGGTAGTACTGTCTGCACATCTGCAAAGAACCTAAGTTTTATTCATCTGTGTCATACTCATAACAAGCATGAAATATCACCAGAGGATATCATCTTATGGCCTAGTCTGATGCTTCACTCACATTATGGTAAAGATAAAAAAGTTGGCACTGTTTTTCTTAGCTCAGCTGACTTGTTAGTCAGCTGAGTTTTATAGGATGTCGTCCATTCTCCATTCACATTAAAAAATTTTAAGCCCCCCAAACCCTCTGCCAGCTTCTCTTCAAGCTTGATGGGGACCTTCCTTGGGTGGGTCTCTACCAAGTTTGTTCAAATGGCAATGATTTTTTAGTTACGTTTTTGGCACAATCTATAAAAGAATCTTTACTGAAACCACAAGACCAATTACTTTGAAATTGCAAAGGGGCACTTCTGGGGACCCATGGACCTTAATTTGTTCAACAGGTAATGCTGCAGGTCTTCTCCTTTAAAAATAGTGTTACAGTTATTTTGGACTTCTGCTACAGAACCGTCGCTCAGATTGTTCTGAGACTTGGTGGACATGTAGCTTGTGGAAGGGTCAAACTCAGGTGTTCACTAGCTGATGATATTGTGCATCTCTGATTTTTAAAGAATTTTTCAATTTGGGTACTTATCAGTTAATGCAGACTTTCCTATTGATTTACAACGCATTTCAATGGGGATTGCAATTGTAAAAATTACTTTTTTCACTTCTTTAAAACCGTGAGCAAGATGCACTTCACACTTGGTAGCAATGTACCTTGGGTGGGTGATTTTTGGATGTGTTCATGAATTTTTCCTTTTTTTTCTTTTTTTTTTTTTTTTTTTTGCAAAATCTTTTAAAAATCTCCAATACTGTTTGGCCAATTGCTTTAAAATTGCTTAGGGACACATCGGGACCCCTAGACCTTAATTTGTTCAACAGGTGGCACTGTGATTTTTTGTCATTTATAATGGATTTTGGTCTGTTCAACTTCTTCAAAATTGTCACTTAGATTGCTCTGAAACTTGGTGGAAATGTAGCTATGGGAAGAAGTTGTTCACTAGGTGAGGATACTCTAAATTCCTGATTTGTAATGAATTTTTCAATTTGGGTACTTACAGTTTCAGCATGCATTCCTGTTCACAATAATGGAAGTCAATGGAGAACTGGAAATGGCAAGTCACATTTTCAAATGCTCCTCCAAAACCATCAGCCAGATCCACTTCAAACTTGGTAGCAATGTATCTTGGGTGGGTCTCTATGTTTTGGCAATTTTTTTGAAAAATCTTACAAAATCGTTTTCTCCAAAATCACTATGCCAATTGCTTTGAAATCACACACTTCTGGGGAGTCCTGGAACTTAATATTTTCAACAGGTAGCGCTGTGATTTTTTTTTCATTTTTTGTATGAACTTTTGTATGTTAAAGCAGTTTTTCAACTTCTCCAAAAGCATCACTCAGATTGTTCTAAAACCTGGAGGAAATGTAGCTTGAGGGATGGTCAGACTAAGTTGTTCATTAGAGGGTAATAATAGGATTCTTGAATTTTAGGGAAATTTTCAATTAAGGAACTTGTCTGTTGATGCAAGTGTTCCTGTTGACTAGCATGCAAGTCTATCGGGATTGTAATAGTCATTCCATTTTTGGACTTATTCTCCAAAACTGTCAACCAGATTCAGTTCAAATTTGGTCAGGATGTACCTAAGGCAGGGCTCCGCAGTTTTGATTTGTTTTTTAAATGGTCATGCTGCAATGGTTTCTACATGTTTAAAAAAAATTTTTGTTCATTTTTTGGTAAAATCTCCAAAAAACTCGTCACAGGATGATTTCGGTCTCTGTATGCAAGGCCATCTGAGCACAGGACTGTTCAGTCCTTTGATTTTATTATATTGGTGCATGGCAGTTAATAAACTTTCAGACTTTGATTTTACAAATATGTCTTATTTGGTCTCTTCTGACGACAGTATGGCTTCATCATTACCAAGCAATACACTCATGAACACTGAACACCATGCGTTGACTATCAGATGGATATTATACACACTGACGCCAAGGATTGGATGGAAAATTTAACAAGTGTGATTGCACATTTCAGTCGGAAGCAGTCCTTAACATATTGCATGTGTATGATATTGTCTTTTTACGAAAATCACCAAGAAGAAAAAAAAGTTGCATCGTTTTGGGTGTGTTTTTACAAACATATCTCAGATGATCTTTTTTCTTTGCAATGACTCGACTGCATACTCAACTACTAATGTATTTTGATGAAAAAACACACAATCACATTGTTCTTTTCAAACAAGGTATAATATATTAGTGACAAAGCAAAGATAGAGATGGGCACTTGTAAATAGGATATGGAAATACAACGGAAACCAGCATGTGATCAGAGTATTTTCATTCTATGATATCAGTAATTGGGCACACAATATGGTGCAGAAATTACATACATATATGGTTACAGTTTTTGTAAGTGGATACTGGAAGGTTAAGAGGGCTACCCTAATGTTGTGTGCAAGTGTCATGGTCTCAAATATCAAACTGGGAAATTTATCATGATGTCCATATTTATAGTAATATTAACCATTTGATATGACCTCTCTGAGATCGTATCCACACTAAAAATATATCCCATCTCTTTGTATATGTCCCTCTGGACTGGGGACCCATGCTGCCTTCTACTGGTTGACCCCAGCGCCCATTACTTGACCTCCAGTAATGACCAATCACGCTAGTTTCTCATAATGGACTAACCTTGAAATGGTCTGATGCAGAACCAGCTTGGTGGGCTTTTGTGTAGTGGATATGTAAATATTATTAACAATTTATGGAAATTATAATGAATTTTAAACATTTGTGTCCTAATACATTACCTATTTGGTACAAATACCAAAAGAATTGAGGGGGAAGATCCTTCATTCTCCAGGACAGAGAAATTATAGCTCAAGTGATCCACTGAAAAGAACAGATCCCCTAAAGGGATATTTATGATGACATGATGTGTTAGACCAGACTCCAGAGGAAATGACAGCCAGAAGATCCTGTACTAGATCAAGGCTTACATATTCAGGGTGTCAGAATGTTTTTCAAAGCAAGTGGTTGACCCTTAACACAGGACTAATCCCTCAAGTAGTAATTGGTAAAGGCATTGTGTAAACTCCAATGGTGTGCCAACATTACGTCGCCACACACTGTTTGTTTAGGACATCCCAGAAGGAGGTGATGGCCCTGACCCCATGAGCTCTGGTTTGGTGCAATTGTTTGAGCTCTAAGATTTTGCCCTCTGCTAAGCAGGCCAACTTGATGGTCTTTATGACCCAGCTAGAGATAGTGTTCACACAGATTCCTGGTGAATCCTGTGAGACTGAAGTCTCTCTTTAGGTAGGTATAGCAGACTTCTGCCTTTCCTGATAAGACCTATTGTTTTGAAATAGGACTCAAGAGCTCTAACTGATCAAAGTGATCTACCAGGGTCCTGCCAATGCAATTGAGCCTGGATCAGAGGCCCACAAATGTGGTGGTTGGCCAGTCAGAATCATGCTTCTTATTCTTGAACGAAGGCTTAGATTTCAAAAACACTTCCCTGCAATTTTCTGACCAGCCTCAATGGAAAAATCAAGGGTGAGTATTTCTCCCATTCTGGCCCCAAACGCAATTATAACTGAAAAGAGTGTCTTATAAGACAGAGTACAAGTAGCCCAAGGACATTACCTATCTGCTACATTTGGTACAAATACAACTTATTCTTAAGTTTGAAAACTGGTAAATGAAGTCTGGCAAGAACCACCAATAGGTTTCATTGAGGGAAGACATTAAGTCTTGCTGGTCTGTCCATGTAAAAGCTCTCAATAAGCTGAGGGAGACCCATGCTTGTGCTGACAGTAGGGCCCTTCATATCTAGGGATGAATAGACCACAAACCTCTGACCTGCTTTCGTGCAAACCTTTATTGTTTAACAAGATACAGCAAAATGTTTGCCATGTTTTGAATAGAGGCATTGCAGGGGTCTATTACTGGTTCCTGCTCCACACATCATATGATGAACGTTGTCTACTTGGAATTGTAATTTCTCCTTTTGGCATAACCTGAGCTGACTGACAAGTCCGGACAACTAAAAAGTGATAGGCCTACCAGGTCTCTTTTTATGTTTGGTAAAAGTAATAAGATTTGGGTTTAGAGTGGTTAGGCCTGTTCATTTTGGAAACACTACAGTCTGTGGTTAATGATGAATATTTCAAAGGTTGAGAGTTCCGGTTTAAAACAACCAGTTGCCTTTTATGGGTGACAGTCTCAAGATGTTGATAGACGGGTGACTGTCTCATGATGTTGATAGTGCTTGGCATGTATTTAAAACTTCCTTTCTGTCTGTCCCTGATAAATTGGCTCCTATTAAAGAAATTCGTCTCAAACAGAGAACTCAACCATGGATGACAAATGAAATTTTAGACTGTATCAGACAGAGAGACTGATATTTACTTCTTTTAAGGAAAACAGGTGACATCAAATTTTATAATGCTTTCAAACCAATTCGAAACCTAGTACAAAGAAAAGTTATGGTAGCAAAAAGTAACTATATCGAGGACAAAGTCCAAGAAAATCTTGACGATTACAAAAAAATATGGAAATATATGTCAATGATATGCCCATGGCTGTCAACTGCAAACTTCTTCTTTACGCAGATGACTCAGCCTTACTGGTCTCTGCCAAATCCATTCACGAAATAGAACATACTCTTTCTTCTGAACTTCACTCACTAAACCAATGGTTGATCGATAACAAGCTATCTCTTCATTTGGGCAAAACGGAATCAATATTGTTCGGCACAAAACCTAAAATTAAGAAAAATTCGTCTCTCAAAATCACACGCAATAATCAAGAAATAAAATCATCCTCTATGGTCAAATATCTGGGAATGATGCTGGACCAGAATGTTTCTGGAGAATCAGTTTTGAATAAAATCAACTCTAAACTCAAATTTTTGTATAGGCAAGGATTGGGGCTGAGCACAAGAACAAGGAAACTTCTTTGCTCAGCGCTAATCCCACCTCACTTTGACTATGCATGTGTGGCTTGGCACAGCACTGTGACCTTGAAAACAAAACAGAAATTCCAGGTTTGTCCGTTTTATTAACAAATGGCAGGCAAGAACCCATATTGGTGCTGAACAAATTTCCGATTTAGGATGGCTGGATGTTTCTAGCAGAGTCGAACAAAACAAACTGACACACATGTTTAAAATAGTGAGGGGAACCTGTCCAGATTATATGAAAGCAAATATGGTCCGCACCGGTGACGTTCACAACCATTTTACTCGCTCAAGCGTGGATTCCCTGGTGGTCCCAGGAGTCGGGGGGGGGGGGGGCCTGGACTGAAATCCTTCTTATATTCTTCTATAAAACTGTGGAATCGGTTGCCCTCAGAAATTAAATCCAAGGACTCGATACTTACCTTTAAACCTGCAGTTAAGAAACATCTAACTAATATCATGCTATCCAGAGAATACAATAAGTTTTAATTAATTTACATTTAAATATATTAAAATAAGCATATCTGTGATATTCATAGTTTGTTGGTTCATCCAAACTCGCTATTCCGAGCCACCCAGTCTTGGGACTGCCAGGGACCACAATGGAATTAAGTCTTAACGACTCTATTGTGTATATATCCCAGGTAGTCATCATTTCATGAAAGCTTGGATGATTCACCTGTTTTTTGTTTTACTCGAAGTTCCTTTTATAAGATATTTTACTGTGTGTATTGTATTTGTGTCTTTTTGCCCAGAACCACTTCCTAGTAGTCAATATCCTATTCCGCAGTTCGAACTCTTTACTCTCCATAAGCTAACCTGTCCCTGTCTAACCTGTATATATATGGAATTACTATTGTCTATATTGCACACGTTCCTCTGTAAAATTTGGACATAGGCTGTATCAGCCCAATTAAATTAAAGGGTCTTCAGCGGGTAACTACTCAACGTGTTTCGGAGCCTTTTACCCGTTGTACCAGAGATGTAAAACAAACTCCATGATGACACCTACTCCTCAAACAATTAAGCTCTATTTAACTGCCAACCCTGAGTCAATGTGTCAACTTAATGTGTCAGGTTTGTGACACTTGAGAAAATACTGTCAATTTTGAGTAATTTTTTAATAGTGAGTAATTGTGCATTTAGGCATGTCAGAAAAGAATGGAAGTCATTAGCATTTATGCCAAAAACATGCTATCAAAACAATTTTTCTTAACAGGATTTTAAGTACAATTAGGCAAACATGCAACTGTCGTAGGCCGCTTCTTGCTACCTGTAGCCCCTGGGGGTTTACCTAACAGAAAACATGTAAGCCTAAAATGTCTGATAGTGAATATTAAAACAGAAAGATGCCAAAAGATAAAGTTAAGTAGCAAAACAGACAAGTCTAAAAACTGTAGATTATTGCAGCCAGACTTTCTAATAATCTTTGGATGTTAACAGTAGAATTATAGGGCAAATCAGAAAAGAATGGAAGTCTTTTGTATTTATGTCAAAAGAATGCAATGAAAATATTAACCAGATATCAAGTACAATTAGGCAAGCTTGTAACTGTCGTAGGCCGCTTCTTGCTACCTGTAGCCCCTGGGGGTTTACCTAACAGAAAACAAGCTAGCCTAAAATGTCCGAAAGGTGAACGTTTAAACATAATGGTGTCAAAAGATGAAATTAAGTAGCAAAACAGGCAAGTCTAAAATCTCTAAAGTTATTGAAGCCAAACTTTCTAACCATCTCGGGATATTTACAGCAAAATTTGTAGAAATATTTGATCAAAAGTACACCTTTGAATCCTCTTGACTCAAGTTTATTGTAAATAAATTTGGTTCTTGATGCAAAGTCCTGAAATTTAGAACAAATACGACCAAATCTCAAAATTTGTGACAAAAATGTATTATATCCAATAGTATCGGAAATATTACTGTCCGGGAAAGGATAATTAACTACTTCAAAGTTAAACTCATCTATTTTGTGATAGACTTTAATACAAAACCTGTCATTAGTGACCTGAATATCCAAGTCCAAAAATACATCTCTGAAACCATCTGAATTGTTACCCTCCAAAGGGATATCTTTTGGGTAAATTTCTTTAGCAATTTCATTGAAATTTTGTACATTTACACAAGCAATGTCATCAATATATCTTGCGTTGTTTGATAATTTTGTAGCCATTTGAAAGTCCTTTTTCATCAATTTATTCATATACTTAAATTCAAGCCAGGTTAAATATAAATCTGCCAGTAAAGGGGAGCAGTTGCTACCCATTGGAATGCCTTTTATTTGTTGAAAAACCAGTGGTCCGCATTGAACAAAAGTATTATCCAAGAGAAATTTTATAGCATCTATCAAAGTTTCAACAGTGTAAGATTTAACGTTACTTTTTGAATATTTATTGTGTGACCAGTATGCTTTCTTTGTATATGAATTAATATTTATGTATGGTTTACCATTATGTTTAAACATTTTGCTAATTAATTCTGAAAGTGAACTTTTGACTTCATCTATGGGTAGATTTGTGTACAGTGTAGAAAAATCAAAACATTTGATATTTTTTGCCTTTACATCTTTGATTTTAGATACAAACTCGGAAGAATTGTTAATACTCCAAAAACAATTTATTTCACAGTTTCTAGAAATTGCATTACAGTATTTACGAAAATGATTCCTAATTGCAGTCAAACACAATGTTACTTCTTTTGATAATTGCTTTGTAGTACATTTTGAAGCACCAGCTATGAATCTAGATTTAAAAGGGTTTTTATGTAATTTGGGTATCCAGAACAAAAGTGGAATAGAGGAGTCCTCTTCAGAAATTTTGATATTAAAATTCCTTTTCATCTCATCTTTATGTGCATCAATCAAATTGTCAATGGATTGTTTGTGTAATTTATAAACGTCATTTCCTCTTATGTCTGAAATATTGTTTATACCAAGTTCCTTTTTCAAAACATCCAGATAATATTTTTTGCAGATGATCCCAAAATTGTTACCTGCCTTATCTATGTTAGTGACTACAAATCTATCTTGTAGTTCTTTGACTGCTTTAGAAACTTTAGGCTGTTTTAGATTAACCGTATTGAAATTCTTAATGTGGGATTTGTAACAATAAATTCTATTTCTAAAGACTCTTTTCAAGTTTGATAACCATCCTTCAAATTTCTGAAATTCCATTTTTTCTTTCTTTGCCCATTTCATACAGTAGGAGTCGAGTGCATCACATGTATCCTGAAAAATACTGTCAATATTCAACTTGGGACATATCCGAAATTTTGTACCTTTTTTCATTATTTCTTTTAAACCTGAATTTTGTATTATATCCAAGTTACCTGTAAATACATGTTTGTGGTGTGCATCAACAAAATTAGAATATTTACTATTAGACATACAGTCACAATTTTGATTTGCTGCGATATCCTCAAGAGTAATTGAAGCCAGAAATTTTTTGTAATTCATGATACTTTGTCCAATATTGTTGCCATATTTATAGGAAATGATGGGGGGATCTTTTATTTTGCATTCCTTGGGAATCATGTTACGAACAAATTTCAATTTGAAAAGGGACTGAATGTTTAGTGAGTCAATGATTTTGTGTTTGAAAGGAATGCTGCAAAACATTTGATCTAATTTTTTCTTACTAGAATCTGGTTTCCGAATAGTTGTTGTGTAAGCATACACAATATCACAAAAATTTTGCGGAAATGTGTGTTCTGAATCAGTAAGACCCAAATATTCATTAATTCTTGTAATGTCTCGAAATGATAGTGCTTTAAGAGCTGTATGTAATTGATCAATACCATTGGAGAAAGCCTGTAGTAAATTTTGGACAAGGTCTTTTGTATCCATGTTCCTGCATTTCCTGTTTTTATATGTATTGTATTTATATTTTATGATGATTGCCTCAGTAAAATCAAATCAAATCAAATCAAGTCAGGAGTGAAATTTGTTTTTTCACATTGGTATTGGAAGATGAATGTTGAGGCTTTGGTAACTCTAGAATCTCTTTGCTGTCATTGTTGTGTTTGGGATTTATGAATATGGGTCAAGTTTTTTCGGTACTATTCTGGGAAGTGTTGCAAAGTTTGCCTCCTACATTTCATGCTGCCACCTTGTCCAAGAATCTAACATCTCTAAATCCCTTTGCAGCAGCTGTCCCACCTGAACATGTAGGACAGCAAGATTCTAGTGAAATATGCTGGACTGAGATTGTCACAATTGAGATGGCTGTGCCGGGAGCACATGGGAAATGGGGGGGGGGGGGCTGTCGAGGCTGAGCTTGAGGATCTCCACCACCTTTGGGCCACCAGGGGATGACTAAAATTATTCGATCTTCTCCAACCTGATTATCTCCATGACATGCAGTATGAGGGGAGTAGAAGGGTAGGCAAAAGCCCACATGTTCTCTCAGCTTATGGACAGGACATCCACCATCCAAGCTATCTTGTTGTGTATTGACGACATGAAGTTAAGCATTTTGTAATTTTCCCTCATGGCAAACAGGTCTATGTGAGGGGTGCCCCCAAGGTCCCAAATAGACCTGACCACCTTAGGATTTTGTGACCATTCTATGCTGATTACTTGATGTCTGCACCACAGGAAATCAGGTTTAATGTTGAGTATGCCCACTCCATGCACTCAATGCAGCTTTGTGCCCCTGTCCAAACACCAGAGCAGAAGTGTCTTGGTCAACAGCAACAGAGTTACAAACCTGGTCCCACCCTATTTATTCACATGTGCAACAGCTGTCTGTTCAATCAGACTAGTTCATGCTTTGGAGACTGATCCTGCTGGAGGTTTTCAAATGCCAGACAGGTATCCTCTAGTTCCAGCCAATTGATGAGACAAGACTTGTATTGAGAAAGCCAAACTTCAGATAATATTTTAGCCCTAACAGGCCCCCATCCCCAAAATGTCACATCCATGTAAACGATTTCCTGCAGCAGAAAGGGACAAGTGTTTGACAGCACATCCTGTTACCACTGTTGCACACCTTATTAGCAATTGATGGACTTTGCTGGATATGACTAAGGATTGCTGACAAGACACTTTGTTACATGATGCTAATTAGACAGTGTCATTACCATATCCAAACCGTAGTCCTAGCAAAACAAATCCAAGTCAATTCCGACCAAAGGCAATGTTCCTTGGTATGTATAGCTGAAACATATAAATTTATAGTTCATATTTACCCAAAAGAGACCAAAACGTAAGTGCAAAGGTCCATAGGCGGAAAAAACCTTATCTAGTTTTCACATGACAGAATGCAAAAAGTTTTGTTTGAAATTATAGGCCTATTTCAGTAAATTGGCTTGAACAGTTGCATCATTCATGCACATACAGGACCATACAATTTATGAAAAGGGACCAAAATTTGCAGCACATCAGAGAATATGTAAGTGGAAGTTCTCAACTTGTTGAAAATGTCAATAAAACTCAGTATTTAAAAAGGTACTACTTGCAACCACCAACTCAACAATGATCATCATCCATATAAGTCCACAAAGCAACACCAACATCAATCCATCAGAAAAGCCCTCTAGGCCTAAAATGACCATCAATAAGAATCTAAACAACATGATTATATAATTCGATGTGTTTTAGGCATGTAGTTAAAGACATGATGTTGTTTTAAAGGAGATAAACTAAGAGTATTTCAAAAAGAAAAGTGTTTGAATTTCCTAATATAGTAAGTACATTGGTTCAAATGTTAAACATCAGTCAGAAGCAAGTGACATTAGGCCTCAAATCATTAAAACGTAGTCAAAAATGCATTACAATAGTCAAAGTTTGTAAGGATAGCAGTCACATTTCAAGTTGGTTTCCAGAAGTATTTTTGAAAGGACATTTAAATGTTCAAGAAAGCATATAATCCCACAAATCATCTAATAAGTCAATTATTAGGGTAATAATTTAGAATTCCAAAAATGTAGTATGCCATTGTAAGTCATCTGTAAGTCAGTCAAGCATAATGTACATCTAACTCGTGGTTCTATAAACTTCAAAAGGTCAAATTGTAAAACAGTCCTAATTATTGTAAAATTCTACTACCTTTATCAGAGAAAGAATTCGGTTTTATGAAGAGAGAGAGAGAGAGAGAGAGAGAGAGAGAGAGAGAGAGAGAGAGAGAGAGAGAGGGAGGGATGATTTGAAATTCCTAAAGGTAACTGTAAGTTTAACTGTTTTCCTGTAACAGTTTTAATTTTTTTCATTTATAATCAGACGTAGTTCAACTTGTCAGTAATAAATAAATTCTTGCTGTATTTGCCTTCAGCAAAGTCGCCTCATTGGGACCAGAGATTTCAGCATGGCTATCAAACTCTGTCACTCCCATGCAGGGAGCTCAGCATTGGACAAAATTTTTTCAGGGTTGTCGGCAGCTTCTTGAAACAATCTTACAATGGCCTGCTGCTGAATGGTACTGTCTGGTAGTGAATGAAAAGGAACACAAACTCCCTAGATGGTTCCAGGTTTGATATCTGATAATTCACATGCAGGCCTAAATCCAGGCAGGTCACAAGGACCAGTGCCCTGCCTGTGTGGATATCCTCAGGTGACAGGGAGGGAATCAAATAGCTGTCCAGGTACATATGAAATGTATGTCTTGACAGCGAGCATAATCCAATAGCAGGCTCATTATCCAAGTTAACACCAGGGGCACCAGAGCCAGGTTGAATGGAAGTACTTGGAACTGATATGCAACTACATTCACTGAGAAACACAGGTACTTCTGGCTGGACTTAACTACTGAAACATTAAAATACACATCCTTCTAGTCCACTGATGTCATCCAGTCACACAGGCAAACCACATCCACTATGGAGGCCGGTGTCTCCCAGTCTTGAACTTCTTGTGGAGGAAAGTGCTGAACCTGGTTAAATCTACCACTTGCCTCCATCCCCCATCCTTTTCCTGAACTAGAAATAGTCAGCTATGAACCCCAGTGACTGTGGGTTTAAAACTCTTGCTACTGCACCTTTCTGGAATAGGGATCTTACTGCAGTGTCTAAGTCCTGTAGGATACCAGTCCCCTTCCAGAGAGACATGAAAAGGTTAATTTGACAAGGGAGGTAGCCCTAACTCTGTAAAAGTAAGAACGTAAACTGCACTTGCCAGATTTAAAATATGTGGATCCCTGGTGAACTGGCACCATCTGTCTGAGTAGTAATGTAGCCTGCCCACCCCCCACCCCCCACCCCACCTCTTTGGGCTCTTATTTGAGAGGAGACTGCAAGGTGAAAGACAACTGGTGTGCTCTATCAGGCACTCCAGCTGGCTTGCAGTGAGCCTGGGCCTGAAGTCCCTCCTCTTCATGCCTTTCTGTCCATGGCTGCCCCTGCTTCCACTGCTTTTGTGACAACATTGCTTGACCTTCTTGCCTTGTCAATTGATACATTTCCATCTGTCACTCCCACCTCCTCCTCTGCCTTGGGGCCTTTCTTGGTGATGCTGTTGTAGAAAGGCTGGCTGCATCTGTAAATGGGATTTCTGGCAGTTATCTTGGATCACCAGCTGCAATACACATAGTTGCAAAGCCACATCTGGTTGATAGGTGATGTGTACAGGTGTGACCACAGGTGTTGACTGAGTGCTCACCGTATGAGATGGGCCTGTCTCTGTATTAGCATGGCATTGACCTCCATATGGACCATACCCTCTAGGGTGTGGTGCATGGAAGGGGCTCTGGACAGCTCAAATTGGTGGATGACATTTTTCTGTTCCTTACAGATGGCTGGGTCCAGGTCCAAACAGTTGACAAGTTTTCACAAGAGCTTTGTCTAGGTAGGTGCCTCCAAACAGACCTAGACAACGCCAGCAGTGCAAAGCCAAACGTCCGTAGTCATAGTTCGGATGGTTTTGTCAGTAGGTCAACTGGGGTGGGGGGGGGGCAACTTGTTCCCCAGGGCATAGGGTCCTCCTGAACATATTGCAGTCTGCAGTCCTATGGACATGGGGAAGCAGTACATCAGCAGCAGCTTCCTGGGCTTGGGGAGAAAGCCTGCAGAGGCAAATTCATAGGGACACCCAGCCAACAAAGACTCCAGCTGCTTGGACATTGCCTTGGAATGCTCCCCAAAGTAGGCAGTGAAGGGAATCATCACTTGCTTCTGTTCCTCCAACTTCTGTGATACTGCTCTCTGTGCGAAGAAGGCTAACAATACTAAATGCACCATAAACGTGTATCATATGTAGAACTTTGATATTAAATAATGTAGGTGAGCTTGGCCTACTTTCACAAGGTCACAGGGAATGCATATCGGGAAATAATTTTCTTGTGATGCCCAGGACATAAAAACATGTAAATTCAGATGCAACAGCAAAATTTACACCAAATATACATAAGGCCATGGTCAAATTATGTAAAATAATGTGTGACCCTGACCTATATTTAAAGATCTTTAAGCACTTACAAAAAGGACACTAAATTCAATATGTTGATAAATATAAAGGGAATGATACCAAATATACCACAAATGAATATTCATGTTAAAGTGCAATGTTGCATCATATGGATGACTTGACCAAGTTACACAGGGTCATGGTGGGAATGCTTTTACAGGAAATGAATTCTAGGTGATGGTAATCAGATTATATCTCAGCAGAACATTGAGCCCATGGGTCTCTTGTTGATTTTCTTGTGCTTCTGGCAGTGCCTGTGCTATTTCCATCCACTCTAGATCTCCTCATTGGAACAGTGTTCCACAGAGGAAGTTGACGGAATCCCCAATGAACCAGAGACAGTGACGGGGAGATGATCAGGAACCATACAAGGTTGGTCTTGAGCTGTACCTTATGCCTGCTCCTGCAGTGAAGTATGAAGCTGTAAAAGTAGTTGTGATTATCTTGAAGCGCCCCTGCCACCAAAAGCTTGATGGTGGTCTCATCAAAGACTGGTACTGGTCCTGCTGGTGCACAAAAAAAATGGGTCCTGTACAACCGATGACATCATAGACTGTACAATTCCAGGCCCATGTGTAGTAATGCTTGCCACAGTCTCCTGGAACTGCTCAGTGACACTATAAGCTGGTCCCATGGAAGATGTACTGGTCGCACTGGTGATGTGACCTGTCTGCACAGCCACCATGCTCACTCTAGAGCAGGCCATGCTACTGGAGCCAGCAACAGGTGGCTCACCTGTGATGTTGCCTGGTGAATGCCAACAAAGTGTGGTGCTCCCGGCTGTAGCTGATATGGTGCAGTAGGCTGGTACAGGCAGTGTGACCATGCTTGTAGCCCCTGTGTAAATGACTTGGCTGGTACCATGTAATGATGGCTGGACTGGCAACCAGAAACTTGGTGAAGACAGCAGTCAGCACAGATGAGACTGCTACAACTGCATCATTGACAGTGATGGAGTCCATGGTCAGGGATATGACCACACCATGCAAGGCCTTTTTCCTTCTCTGGTCACGCCTTGAAGTCTGCCTTTGCGACCTTGTCCAAAACTCCTAGGCCCAGAACTTACAAACGTCACATGGGCTCTGTTTCCTGCATCTCTTTTGCTAAAGTTTTCTCAAGAAGCCATGATGACAACATTGAATAGGTGGGAACCACACCAACCAAAAAGCCTAAACTTATAACAGCCAAGGAAAGCTGTGAACACCCACCTTGTCAGTTGGTGCAGTTTTACTAAATCATCCAACCCACATAGAAAACAGCCAAAAACGATGACATATGACAATAAAATCAGCATAAAAAGATCTACAGAATAGAAAATGCATTGATGCAAGAGAGCCAAAGTGAGAAACCTGATGTGACTGGACAATACCAGAGGTCAAGTAGTAGGTACCAGAGTCGACCAAGAGAGGGTGGCAAGGGCTTTCAGTCCAGAGGAACATATTCGCAGAATTGTTTTCTGATGGGATAGATTTTTGGAGTGAATACAATTCCAGAGAAATGATACCAAATGAGGTGGATAGATAATTTATTTTGACACAAATACTGCTTGTATGCAATAAATTCTCACAATTTGCTATCCATCATGCATGCCTATCAGTGTTAACAGCCAAAATATTTATTTACAGTTAGCAAAATGTCATCGGCCCACGACAGATTTGCAGTCGTTTTCTGTCATTTGACTGACACATTGTCATTGAAGCGTTGCGTCTGGTACTCTGTCAGACATTTTCTGCAGCAGTTTAATAGCAAGTCGTTTGAAGATAATGGGCGCTTGGTACTTATCAGACGTTTGGTGTTCCTATAAATTACAGTACCTTTTCAAAAACTTTACACACCAGGGTATCAAACTATCAAAACGTGCAAAAACAACATAGACATTTAGTGATATTACCGTATGTTATCAGCAGTAACAGCAAATATTTACAATGTATAGTTAGACAACAATGGATGGGTTTAAGGGCGTCAGCAGCGAAGTACTTCAAGCGCAATAACTCTGGCTCATTCCCCAAAATCCATCCGGGTTTTTAGCTCTGAAATTTTCATCATGCATGTGGCCACGAGTGTTCGTTTTAAGGCCTCAAAATCTGGTTGCTGGGGTACCGAGGTTATAGTATTATGTAAGTATTGTGTCATCATGACTCCATTGTCTCTCTCATTTGCGTGAATTGTTCGTAAGTCGGAGGGTCAATTCCCATACGCAGACACATGTCCTCTGCCATCCGATACCCTGAAACAAAAAAAAAGTTTTTTCTTTGGTAGAAATATGCGTATCTATCATATATATGAGCACTAAGATAACTTCATTCAGACTAACCGTACCACAAGAACTTTGATACAGTCCTGTTTCTGTGTGCATCTTGTCTATAGTATACGCGATTATGGACCAATTTTCTCCAGTTCCGTGAATGATCGGCACAACTAGAGATTCCACACTAGATTGATGCCTATGCATCCAACGTAAGTGAACGTGATATACATATATATATATATATATATATATATATATATATATATATATATATATATATATATATATATATATATATATATATATATATATATATACAAGTATATACATATAATGGAATGCTGTTTCTCGTTTTATTCAGTATTTGATCATATAATTAAATGTTTGATCATAAGAACAAATAAATTTAACCTCCTGAAAAAATATTTGATCAGGTGAATCAATATTTAATTCGATGAAATAGATTTGTTGAGAGGAACAAATGAATTGAATTTGATCACGTGAACAAATGTATTTGTGCAGATGGCAATATAGATTTGTTCTTCTGATCAAATAGAATTTATGTGTATGTATGTATGTATGTATGTATGTATATATATATATATACACATAGTACGTTATTGCCTTGGGTAATTCTTTGTTGCGACTTCGCCCCATGGGACAGAGTTGTCGTGGTGTTAGTAATCCAATGAATTTTTGTGATGCACCGGGTTATTTGAGAGAGGACAAAAAAACACGCAGATGCTACATTAATTTTCAGATGTAAGCGTCTGATTTCGCTGTAAATCACTGGGTTTATGTTCCATGTATCCGTGTAATAGACGATTCAACTTGGATAGTACCCAGGCCAACATTACAAGACCCCCTATAACATTTTAACCCCCACGACAATAATACGGAACTCTTGATATCATTATAGGTGACAAAGTATTTTCCGGAAGCGCCATATCTTGGCCTAGCTTTCATATTTTCGCTATTATGATACGTCTGGGATTCAGGATGGTACTATTAAATGGAATTTAAGTTCTGCTTTATGTTTGCCGCATGTTAGAAGCATGCTGTGTAACACATTTCTAGCGGTTTTGTACGGGATATTCATTATACATTTTTTTCATTTATATAATAAAGGTATAAATTCGCAAAGCATTGGAGTTGGCACTGGGTATCTAAATCAATCCATCGTTCAAGTAACAACTGTCGCGCAAATTATCATTAATTTAGATTGAAATAAACAGATGCTGTCTGTTCTAATTCCGCGTTTCCCGCTCCTTGATTTGGATTTGTTTAGGAACCTGGAGTTTTCCATTGTTTATATTTTGTTCTTTTTTAGCGATGCATCACCCACAAACGTATGTTGTTGCATACCCTATGCTGGAAGTTAATGGGTTGTACCAATATTGATCGTAGCGCATCTAAACCGAGTTAGTGCCCGTGTCTAAGTGATTTAATAGTCAACGAAGAACTATCTCATCACATAAATTTTAATCAGATCGAATTTACCCTGAAGTAATTTCAGGAGAGACCAAACAAATTGAACATATGCATAAATAACCATGTTTCCGGAATTAAAAATAACCCGAACCACTATTTCTGTGCCCATATACTTCGAAAGTGAAATACGCTTACACCGTTGGGAACTTACGGTTATCACGGCATCGAAGACCATCGCAGAATTGACAACAAGTGCGCCTCAGGGCTCGACAGAACTCCTTACAGCAAGCCATGCAAGCACAGCAACATCCGCACACACAACATGCTGCAACACTGAGACCGGCACTGGCCAAAATGACGATGGTTTTTCCTTTAGAATTAATCTTTTCCAACAACGATGGTTTTCCTTTATTTTCCTGTAAAATAAATTTCGATTTGAGATATTTTTGGCTTTGTGAGCTCTTTTGGGCCACTTGTTTCATAAATGAACATACAGCATTACTGTGGACGCAACACATCAATTCATTTGCTGCTTTTTCCTCAAAGTAATATTAATAGCAATAGCAGGACGACGTACTTTTAAGAAATTTTTAATTTCATAAATATAGGACTCAAAAATTGTACCTTTTCAAAGTATTAATTTGATGCGTAGCAAACTGTGCTATTCCAATAAAAGAGTGATTACATGTTTATAATGACAGGTTTGCAAATCAAAACAATAAAATTTTTAAAAGGGCTACAAATTAGTCATTCTGAACTCGTTTTGACCTTTAGAGATTCGCCTCCGATTCGTTTGATGCATTTGCCGTTTTACACAGGTGGTCCATAACATTGGATCAGCGTTGTATCAATGCAAGTGGCGTTTACCCGATGTTGATCCAACAAAACTGATGTTAATCTTAAGTTAATCCAATGTGGGACGCCCGCATAGAAGTTATTCATCACATGTGAAAAAGGCCTTGCAGAAAAAAGACCCATATCTTTTACATGAATTGCGACAGACCAAGCCTTTAGTATTCACTCTCCGCGGCACGGATGTTGGCGTACACTTTCCCATTTACTTGTTTGGTGGAGGAAACCGAAAGACTCGGTGAAAACCACCATGCCCGGTCGGAGTGCTAGGGATTTTTTCCACTTGCTTCCCCGGCCGTGAATCGAACCCGGGGTGCAGAGGTGAAAGGCAAGCGTGTTGCAGCTCCGCCAATCGTGCCTTGCAGACGATTTTTATTGCAGCATTTATGGCGAATAAAGCCCAACAAATCAAATCAAGTCTTTACCCACTCCCTACCCCCCCAAAAAAACAAAAAACAAAAAAAAACAAACAAAAAAAAAAACAAAAACGATTTTTGGCGGCTTGAACATAGACTCTGCTCTATCAAGCAAGAGCTGCCACTTGCTGATAAGCTATACTCATAAAGGCAAAGACATAGCAAGACGACTGTGCCATCCCTGTGCTCAGCTGAGCTTGGATGCACAGAATGAAGTGGTCCAGTGACCTACTGAATAATACCAAGGTCACATTATATAAGACCATCATCAGGTTTTGCAATATCAGTCTTACCTCAGACAGTTCATGAGTCAATACTTTTAAATGAAAAGTGACAAAGTGACAGGATACCCTATAACCAAAATATGACCCAACATGACAGTTTGACCTCGTAAGGTCACTCAAGGTCAAATTTAACAAACAACATCAAAAGACACCCCCCACATGATACTTTCCTGTTTGTAATACAGTTTAATAGTAACCACGGGCCTAGGATCCGCTATTACAGAGATATAAGGCAAAATGTCCCTTTGACCTTTCCTTTCATGGTCCCTCAAGGTCAAAGTGTTCCTATGCAATTTCGAAGCAATTGGCCAAGCACTTTCGCAAATTTACCTAACAAATGACAAGAAAAAAATCTAAAAATCACTGGAGCATGACCATCTGAACGATCTTGGCAGAGATCCACCCGAGGTAGATCCACCACAAGAAAAGAATACAGCATCATCACTATTTTCAAATCAAATCGGCACTTAACAGTTATGGGGGTTATCATTTTTTATAAGCTAATATGACACTTAGAGCTTTCAATGTCACTCAATGTATGTCAAAATTAGCAATACCAAAAGAAACCCACAGCGACTTTTCTGTTATAATTTAATAGTACCAGTGGACCAAGGTTCCGCAATTTCCGAGATGTAAGCCAATACATCAGATTTGTGATATCCCACCAGTAAAAGTGCTAATATCTGCATGTACCGTTATAGATAATGACTAATTTTGACAATTCATTAAAATTGAGAAATAACAGTAGCACCCTGCGGTGAAAAATGAAAAATAATAGTAAAAACCAACAAGTCCATGTACATTACTACCAAATTTGAAGATAATGCAACATAGTTGGGGAAAAGAAGTAGAAAAATTAAAAAAAAAAAATCTCTTAAAAATTCGAAAAATCACAGCGCTACCTATTCAGCAAATTCAGATCTAGGGGTCATAAGAAGTGTTCCTACGCAATTTTAAAGTATTTTGCAAGTGGTTTCTGAAAAGATTACTTTGAAGACTAAAAACAGACCCAAAAATCATTTTAAAAATTCAAAAAAAAACATTGGAACGTAACCATTTGAACAAAATTGGTTGAAACCCTCCGAAGAAAGACCTAAACCAAGTTTGAAGAGGATCCGTCCTACGGTTTTTGAGAAGTTCGCCCTCTTTAATGCTATTATCGTGTGTGAGTATTGACTCAGTAGTTCTCAAGAGACCATTCAAAACAATGACTCAATCGCTAGTTCTCAAACTACAATTCAAAACAGTTAATTCACTTAGGTAGTCACTTGGGTGAAGATCAGTCATTTAAACTCGTTTTAGCCCTTATACAAGACCATCACGATTGGCAACATGAAAGTTGTAGAGGAACTAGTTGTCGCGATAACAAGAGAACAGTGCAAGTTACAGTGTCTTGTGTCCTTGAATATATGAAATCATCGTCACACATTGACAGAAAAATTACCGTGTATCGTCTGTATCGTGTGAAATGGCGTAGTCGTAATAAAGTCATTCATTCATGTGTGGTGTCAAGTTGGCCCTTTTGGAGGGCCATCACTGTTTGCAAAATCAGTCTTCACTTAAAGACGTCTGGTGTCATCATTTTGAAATTAACAATAACAGGACCCACCATTACCAAGATATAAGCAGTTTGGGCCCAAGGTTACTGAAGGCCTAAATAACAACACCGAAGACCTCATATAGATACTTTCCCGTGAATGTTTTACAGTAATCATAGGCTTAGGAGCCATCATTACCACCATCATCCGCCATTTCCTAGATATGATACTTGTCCGATTTGCTGCTATCCCAAAAGTAACATTGGTAACATGTACATGTACCCTGACCAATATTTCGTAATTTCCACGATGCATTAAAAATCAGGAAATACCAACAGCAACACGTTGTAGGCAAACATAGAGAAGATCAAGTTGAGATATATTCAAGTTTGAAGGGAATCCAAAGTTCATTTTCGAACAAGTTGAAAATATCGAAAACATCCCAAACTTTATCAAAAATAAACAAAAGAAAATAGGAAAAGCCCCTGCGCCTCTTTTTCAAAGTCGAAAATGAGAAATTGTTGACCGACGACGAACGGGGGTCCATAATATAAGCTAAACGGGCTGACAAGTCAGCTGCGCTAAAAATGACCAACAAAGTTAAATTGACCAACGAAGTAGCACCTTTCGTGTTGCGCAACATGAAAACTTACATCATAATCGAGAAGTTCACGGTCATATTGCCAATCATAATAGTCACCATAATCATACCGACGTTTTCGTTTCAGATAAGCAGTGGCAATATTTCCCAATATTCTTTTCCTGTCGTAATGTCTTTTATGGAACCCATTAAGACTGGGCACCGTTACACCTTCAAAGCTTGGACTTGCGATTCTTTCTCGTTTTAGTTTGCTCCAAGCATTTTCCTGACTTTTCCTTTGGTTTAGTTTACTCGCGTGAAGCACATCTGTGATGTGTCGCATCAACAGAGTCCTGTTTCTCCACTGGCTCAGAGACAGACGACGACACCAGTTTGAAATTTCAATCGAAATGTTATGTCTTGAGCATAGGCGTATCTTATTGATCAGAGCGAACCTCCTGTGTACATTTATCCGTTGTGGGTCCCTGTGTCTCCCAGGGGATGAAAATGTATCCATGTCAGAAATGTGTCTAGGGGCTTCACGCATGTTTTTCATGGTTGTATGGTTTTTCGCCACCAGATCTGTCAAAAAACACATTATTGTTACTTGAACTTTCAAGTCATAACAGAATCCAATAATCTATATGATATCATACAAATATCTTTATGTTTGATTTAAAATCACGTAAGAAACAATTTTCCATACAAAATAAACGCACAAAACTTAAAAGTCGTTTGTTAGATGGTTAGAATATCACTTCCACCCTACAGCACGATGCCCAGAGTGCTCTGTAATTAATTGTTTAGCCACCAGAATTGATACGGCGAATCCACCTGATGTCACGAGAGCCCACCTGCAGCTACAGAAAATCAACTTTCATTCCGGCGGACCTTCAGGTAAGCTCTGCAAATTTTGAGAGGTTACTCTGTAAGTTTATTTTACAAATACAGCCAACGACATATATATACTTTACCGGCATATCCAGAGTCAAATGAGCTACTTTTAAGACAACTGTCTCTGAACAAAATCGGTGTATTTGATGCATGAACAGAAAATTCATCATAGAACTGTATGATGACCTCTGTAAGTAAGGATATCTTCACGCATTGTTAATTGAACATATGGAAGCTAAACCCCGTATGAAATGTAATTCTAAACAGCTCTGTTTCAGAATACACCTACACACATTCTAGTGCTACGGTGATATATGATATGTCTCACCTGTTAACAGAACTAAAACAGTTAAAACTAGAGAAATTTGATTTGCTTGCAAGCAAGTCGGTCTATGTGCCTAGAAACCTTTTAAAGATTGTCTATTCGGTAATTAGTTACCTCCTGCGACAGTAACTTTTTCATGGAGCTACAGATGCCAAAAACCTATAAATTGAAGTTGTAAAGGCACCTCAATCTATTATAGTTTTGAAGCTATTCGAGATTTATATTTTGTGTATTTGCATGATTTGCATAAACCAAACTGCTACAACTTCGATTCGTGTTTCATTGGATGCTGCAATCCCACAAATCCATCAATTGAAGATTGAATGACATCTCAGGCTTTAATAGTTTAAAAGTTATTTAAGATGTCAATTTGGCGTATTCACCTAATTTGCATAAATTAAAATGCGAGAACTTTGGTTCATGTTTAATTGGATGGGGCTATCACAAAGCTATCAATTAACGTAGGAATGGCACCTCTGTCTGTAATAGTGTTGAAGTTATTCCAGATTTAAAACTAAATGCACAAATTCAAGTGCTACAACTTTGGTTTATGTTTCGTTTGATGCGGCTATATCACAAAGCTATACATTGAAGTTGGAATGACGCCTCTATCTATAATAGTTTGGAAGTTATTCAAGAATCAGAATGTTACCAACTTAGATTCATGATTCATCGGATGCGGCTCTCCGCACCTATACATGGAAGTTGCATTGCCACCTCTATTTATACTGGTTTAGGATATTCAGCCTTTTAATGTTTCAAGTGCTCCTAATTGATCGCTGCCCATTAGATATGCAAGTGTCACAAACCTGTATGTACTACTTTACATTTTGTGTCTATCTGTAATGGGTTGGAAGATATGGAGCCTTTAAAATTTTAGCTGTCCCTAATTTACACAATTTTAGCATCATGACTGTTACAAACCATATGCATACTAGGTCTATCGCCATGCCAAGTATGGTACTTTTCGGAAAAATGGTGTCCGAGAAAAACTGACCACAAAATTCACACCTAAAAAAATAAAAACATAATAAAGTATCTGAGGAGAAAACAAGAAGTCTATGTTCACACACAGACTTAAATATACCAACACAAGTACAAGCAGCCGCTCTGTACAGAGCTACGAGAGACTGCAGAGTATCCATATACACATGGTCTAAATAATGTTAGAATAAAAAATAGTTCAAACTGGGACTGATGTTGACTAGCAACATCAATATAGAGTTAAATATTATACTAAGTGAGTTGTGAATATTCCTGGATAGGAGTATTCACATTTCACTCAGTAAGAATTGGCGTCTCTTTTGTCGAATGAAGTACAGGGTTTTGGCTAAAGCCTTCAGCAAGTTCATACCGAGGCTCCCGAATACTGAGCTTAATTTCTGTTTTGCACTTAGACTATCAAAATCTGGAATGCTGAGATTAATCATGTGTAGAAACATAGATCTCTTTTCCACGTAAGCATTGCACTGAAAAACTATATGATACTCATTTTCAATATCCGATTAACAACAGAAGCACCGTCTTTGCTTCACAGGTAATCTATTTGTTGCGTATATCTACCGGTTCAACTATTCGGAGTGGGGCGACACCACACAGAAACCTGGCTATGTTTTGAAGGAATTTTCACTGTAAAATACGACTAAATTCCGTCGATTAGTTGAAAAGTCCTGCAAGTCCTCAAATTTGTTTCTACCCTCGCCTCGAATTGCCTCTTCACTGTACAGGGCTCTTTGCCATTTAAGGTTGAAAGCCGACCAAACTTCGATCATCTTCGACCATATGTCCCATTTCTTTCCAAGAGTGCTGTCCAGCTCATGGTTACCGAGTAAGGGCAGGTTACTGTTGCTACAGAAACTTTAACTTCTGTACATCCAGAGTTTTAAATGCTTATTCTCACAGACCCATTTCCCATTTTAGGCGAGGTGATTGGTGCCGCAGGTTGCTGGTTCGAGACCCGGCCATTCCGTGGTCACAAAACATACTTTTTCGGTGTTCCTTTGATGCTGGTGGACTTAAGTACAGTCCCAAATCTGGGACAACTCCGAACACAGTGCTTCATTTGTACTGGAATAAATACAATGAAGTGGACCGTGTCGATAATGGCATTCATGCATACCTGCGTCCATTCAACCATTCTTTTTGGGACTGGGGATTTGGTAACGTTACAGTTGGAATGTGCGTTTCCCATTTTCGGCCAGGTGATTGGTGCCAAAGGTTGCTGGTTCGGGACCCGGCCGTTCCGTGGTCACAAAACATGATTTGATTTGATCTGATTTGATTTGATTCAGGTAATAACATATAGTAAAGATACTAAAAAGACTGGTCCAAAAAATGTGGCCACACGTCTGGCCACAATTCTCATTTGCCAGGGCGTGGCCCAGCCCGTCTCACCCTGCACTACGGGGAATACACCTGCTATGTACACGGTTTTTAGGAAGTAATAATAGGCGAGCAAAAGCTCTAGATAAGGCCTATTTAAAGCTGTTTTACGGGCGTAAATTCATTCAGTGTGAAATGCATAGCTATTTTGTTTCATATTTTGTTCTTTACAAAGCATTAGTTCAAAAGATAACCTATAGGTGAAGCATACCTGAAAGTTTTCGTGCTAACCATCGGACCGATCTGTCCGCTGTGAAATCCACCTGATTCTGCGCAGCTGCGGTGGGGTTCTCCGCACTATCACGTGGATTCTCCTTATCAATTCTGATGCCGGTGATGGCTGAACAATTCATCACAGAGCACTATAACTTAGCACCGTATACAGTTCGGGTTAAAAGGATAGATGTATCTATGTCGTCCGATATACTCTCCTGCTCAATCGCTTTGACTAGTCTCAGGTCTATGACTATCACCCATTAGACTTTCGACCCTGCACCCTTAAACATCCTAGATTCGCCCCGCCCACAGGGGCAACCAGCAGAATGGTTGTCATCATATTATTGTGGCAGATACGAATCCATTCATACGCCTACTGACCACCAAAGTAGCTGCCTACCGAAAACGCTGATTAACCCTAATCAGTGTTTTCGGTGGGCAGTGACTTTGGTGGTCTGTGACCCCCGTCAGTGACAGTATGAATGGGTTCGTATCTACCACAATATGATGACAACCATTCTACTGGTTGCCCCTGCTGTGTATTTATGGCATTGATGTGTCTCGTTTTCAAATGTCACTCAAAAAAAAAAAAAAAAAAAAAAAAAAAACAAAAAAAAAAATCAGTGATTCTGACACTTCTGTAATTTATGACCATGCATAGCCTGTTTCATTAAATATGTTGGCAAGCTGAATTTCGATCAGGGTACACGTAGCTTCCTTGCTGGTAAAGTGTGTCCAAAAGACTAGATAAAGTTGCATCGACTTACCCCGCGTAGGTTTGTTGTGAACGTTGACAAAAAAAGTGAAGAAGAGAAATATAATGCTGACTTGAGTTAACCCACGCATCTTTATCCACAAATTGGAACGTTGTATTTCTCACCTCAGTTGACATTTACGGTAATTGGTACATGGGCCTAGTCGTTGGCACGGATGGGCCTCTGTAAGCGTAGCGGTTGGCAGGGATACGCGTGCGAAAAATATCAAATCACATGTAGGTTACGTCAGACGTTTCTCTAACGTAATGCGGCAAGGCCGTGAGGTTCATTTAGGCCTAAAGTTAAACCAAACCATATTTTGGGCATCGCAAATTTATTTGTTTTTGATGTAGTGTTTAACCTGAAATTTCCATTAAGAGTGTAGAAGGGTGCAGTTTAGTATGGCAAGCCAAACATAAATAAACATAAACTGGAGAAAGGGGTTTCTGTGCACAAAGAGTTTTTAATTCTGTGTGGAGGATTTTATATTCTCTGCATACAGGTTCCAATAATATTCTCTGCGAAAAGCAGTTTCACGGCATTGGTAGGCCCTTTGTATGTTATTTATATTGTAAGTGATACACGATTCCACTTGCATGCTCGTAACGGGGGGGGGGGGGAGGGGTTCGGCCGAACCCACCTTTTTGGGCGAACCCTCATTTGTTTGCAGCGAACCCCCTTTTCTCTATTCAAAATACATATTCTGATTTCGTTGGAATACTTGTTAAAATGGGCAAAACAAAGTAGACTACTGTAGGTCAACAGCTTTCCTTTGTGTATTTCAGTCTTAAGTGGGAAAACAAAGCTATTGACCTGCAGAATAGTTCAATGCAAAAAGTGCAGACGAAGGCTTTTGACGTATACCAATTCCGAAATTTGAATGAAAGGTCTTTAAAGGATGAGGAATCAGAATGTGAAGCCATCATTTTCCGGGGTATTTGGAGAAAAAAATGTTAATTATAACCACGTGATTTAATTCGCAGATGGACAACTTATGTCGAGGAAAGAGTCCCTCACGGTCGAAAACCGTGCCTTTTATAATATATAACAGCTTACACAAATTTGAAAATCAAGTTTTTGTTACTTAAATTGTAGGTTGCGCTAGAAAATTTTAATTGTGTGTTTTATTTCAACAACTTTCTTTAGTTTCGGACATTTTCATGTCAAATGTAGTCCTGAAAGTTGTTTTAGGTGTACCACGAACCGCTGGACCAGTTTTGCCATTTTCTTTGAATTCACGCCGCACAAGATATCGCATCAGACAGAGAATCAGTGCGAATTTAACTTATGACTCCCTTAGGCCACAATATCTATTTGTCAATAAATACAGCTCTGTTACTAATTTCAAAAGTGCACTTTTTTTTCTCAGTGAGTGTGCCAAACACAATGCGCTGATTTTCGTCCATTTAATCCCCATTATAATAGACAACTTCAAGCCGTTTGGCACGAATAGGAAAACTAGGCTTGACCTTCGTCACATTTGCCTTATCAGATCTGCCATGCCAAAAGTAGCCTATATATAGGCCTATGTGTGTTTTAATTGTACTGTCATAGCGAGACCACTTGCTACACTCATAATATTATGCATATTCCACACTTAGACAAAAAATTAAGTTCAACTTGTGTAGGTATTCTCTCAGTAAATCACACTGAATTCAAGAAAGCAACTTTTTGGCCTTTTGTCCATGATATTATTTAGAAGCATCATAGTGCTGAGTAATTTTAGTATGGTAGTATTTTGGCTCAGCTGACAAGTCAGTCTGCTGAGCTTTGGTGATACTTAGTCATGAATAGTTACTCGTCTGCCCGTTTGTTCGGAATTCAAATTTTCTACTTCTGTGAAATCGGTGGAGATCATCATGTGGGAATTTACCTTTGGTGATTCTCTACCAAATTTTGTTTAAATGGTCACCCCTCGGTGATTTTTGGATTTTAAAAATGAATTTTATTGTTCATTTTTTACAGAAAATTTTCGGAAATCCATCAAAACTGCTAGCCAGATTCTCTTTAAAGTTGGTAGGGATGTGAGTTGGAATGGTCTTAACTAAGTTTGTTCAAGTGATAACTCATTTCATTTTCAGTACTTTTGGCTGCTTTATTTTTTTTCTTTAATTTTTGAACAAATTATCAAAAGTCTTCATGTCTCCTAGTCTGTCTTGATGAATACACAAACTCAGCTGAGCACAGAATGTTCAAACAGTCCTTTATTTGCAGTCAGTCACTTTTAGAAATAAACCCAGATCCTTAAATGGCAAAAGCACTTTTATTCATCAACAATGGGGACATATCATGCACAGATTGGAGATCTATAAAGCCTATTCCCTCAAACTGGCCAAAAACGGCCGGATGTGGCAAATATCATATGCGGAAATACTTTTTTTTAATAATAGTTGTGTCAGAATTGTGTATGAAGTTTACAAAGCTTACTAATGCACAATTCAATACCCCCAGGTCAACAGCTTTCCTTGGCATGCTCTGCGTGCATTGTGTCCAGAGCATGCCAATGAAAACTGTTGACCCCATATTCAATTCAAGGGGTAAAGGGTTCAGTGCTCTAGTGACATTTTACTAAATGTTCTCTTGAAAGGTAGTGAGGCCTTGCCAGACACTGATAATGTATTCATCTTTGAGGCTGTTCAGACATTCTTATCAGAATCTAGACGTTTCATCTACTAATTTAGTATACGATCTAATTACAAGTCTCCACTATCTGGCATCAATTGTATTATTTGTGTACAAGCCGTAAATTTAGTCTTCTGTTCTCGTCCAGTGTGTATTGTATATATTCCTGTTCGTCCTTTTATGTACTGGAGAGCCTCCAGATTAGTTTTTGTGTACTATTAGGCAGTCCAGAGAAAATAGATATGTTTATACTATACTAACAATATTTTATTGTACCATGAATTTTAGAATCATAACCTGTCAGTAATGGTCATATCCCAGACATAGGTTCCAAATTTACTCCTTTTGAAAATCATAAGCATTAGATTATCTGCCTACTGAATTACGGCCAACCAAATACTAAAGGACATACTCTTCTAAGGTGTGGAAAGAAATGATACAGTAAAATGAAGTCATCACAGTGATGAGAGGTTGCATACGTGTAATGTGTGTAAAGAGTAGAATAAGTGTAATGGAATTATGTCAAGGGTAACATAAGTATTCCAAGAGTAGCCTAAGTTTGGCAATGTTTGTATAAGTGGGCCAAGGTGGCATAAATGTGTCAAGGGTTTCAGAAGTGTGCCAAAGGTGACATAAGTGCATCATGGGATTGTAGACTGGGAATTTCTTTAAATAAACCTGATGCATTTTAAAAAATAAATTCATATTGTTTTACATATAAAATTGTGCACTGATGACATGCTTTTAAATAACATTTTCAAATATATTGCTTTTTCATGTAGTTAGAACAGGTATCAATTTTGGCCTCACAATAGCACTATTTTGGGGTGATTTTTTAAAATGTTCAACTTCTGGGAGGGGGCGAAGCCCCCTCCCACACCCTTCCCCAGGTTAGTCTTTTCCGCCAGCAACCCCCCCCCCCCGGGAAATCCTGGTTACGGGCCTGACTTAAGTTATTTTGCAGTCCATTAAGTGAAATTACATTCCGCTTAAACGTAGATTTATTTTACTTGCATTAGATTGTCTACTGTTTCTATTAAATGTATTGTCACTTAAGTAAATTCGTTATACATTTAAAGAAAAATATATAACACTTAAGTGGTATCGAATACCAAGTAGCCTATTATTTTTGTTCACTTAAGTAATGTTGATTGACACTTAGGCCTTAGTGGTATTAACTGACATTTTGTGAATTAGGTTATACTTATACGCGATTAATTTAAAGAGTCCATCATGTTTGAAGGTGAGTAGCCTAGGTCTAGTTGCGAAAGTCTGCATGGAAGGGAACCGAGGCGGCGGTCCTGCCCGAACGAACTAGTAACCACTGGAGTTTCCCCAACTACTCACCTTCAAACATGATGGATTCCCATTTTATCGTTCATAGCGAGCTTGAGCGAGCTCTTAGTCTTACATAAACACATGTGAATACAGGACATAACAGAATGGTAAATTATTCAATCAGAAGACTACTCAGTAAATGGACTGCATTTCTGTTGTCCCCCCTACGGCGCATGCGCACATAAGCGCAGTCACTACCTTCTTTATGTATCCCGGTGTAATATCCGCAGTTTTGTTCACACCAAAGTTTGAAACTTTATGGGGCTTTATGGAAATTATGTCACAGAGCTGCGAGGGTAACCTAAATAAATATCGCAAAGTATGTAAGCCTAACATTTGTTGCGCACGTTGCATGTAACGTACCTTAATTAATGTCTGCAGTCAACAGTGACCAGGTCGCTTCTGGAAGCCATCCAGACCGCAACTCACATTGTTCCCCCAGAGACCCCCAAGCGCCATGTTACCAATGAACGCTCAGATTTGTTGTTGTTGCGCGAGATTCCAACAATCACAATCGTACCCACTACGTATGTCTCTCCCACAGGTGAGGACACTATTTCAATCCGGATATAGAGAATCTGACATTGCAAAGCCATGCCATGGCGGATAACTTTTGAGGCACGAGTTGTTGGATTTTGGCAAGCCTCGCGAAAAGCACAAAATCCAACGAGTGCCCCAAACGTTATCCACCACGGATTGTCAATGCTAGATTTTATTTCTCACATACCTCAAACTGACAGGAATTGCAAAAACACATCGCTAATTGACTCGCTTTTCACGTTTCAAAATCGCCATCTTGTTTTGACAATTCTTACTCGCACTGTGGGCCACTTCACGCGTAAATGCAGAGCTGTAAATGCGCGTTACAGTGAAACATAGTTCCATGGTCCTATGGGGAATTTGCGCATAAGGAGTGACAAAAGACTAACATTAGATCAATTTATTTGTAATATCAAATAATAATAAAGAGTATTTCATATTTTATGGGTAACAAATCATTATCACTTTGGGACAATCGATGCTCATGAGGCTGAATGAAAACGAATATGCAAAAGAAAGTAGTCATCATCCCTTTGTAAAATAGACCAATCAGAAATGTCTTGCAACAATGGGTAAAGTTATCCACAACGTCGCTGTGGAGAGAAACGGTAATTGCACAGGAACACCCCCTAGGTATGTGAGAAATAGAGATCTTAGGCACTTAAATTTGTGGAACACATGGGTTCATTCAGCTACTTCAGGTACAGCTGACGTGGCTCACGCAGTAAATGGTTTCAACAGCCCATACAGACATTTCGTCCATGTGCTTCGAAATGCGGGAGTTCAATTTTTACATGAGAAACAGGATGGATTTTTTAATGGATCCATGGGAAACATCCGTATTTCTATCATGAGGGTTAGATTTCAAGCCATCAATTTTAACAAACTGTGATCTGTCGGTAAAGCATCCATTTCAATTCAGTGTTCTCAATACCATTATGATCCAGTTTATATACAATTATTTCATGATCAATGCTATCGAAAGCTTTTGACAAGTCTAAGAATATGGTTAATTTTTTTTTTTTTTTACTTGAAATCATTGTTTATTCTATCCACGTGTTTTAGCATTGCTGGTTTAGTAAAGTGCTCCTTCCGAAAACCCATATTGCATGGTGATCATACAATTATCAAAAGTTCGTTTTCAACAAAATGCTGGTGGAAATGCATATGAACCACTCTTTCAAAAACTTTGGAATACTGGGTAGATTTGATTTTAGCCTATTGTATATACATATTGCATATGGTGTCACGCACTATTGCATCTTAGCAGTCCGAGGTGAGAAATAGCACACGAGGCGTCAGCCGAGCGTGCTTTTGCTCCCCAAGGACTGCTGATCTGTAGTATTACATGGTCCCAGAGGCAATATATTTTTTATGATATAGTCTTATCATAATTAGGTGGAGCTTCTTTAATTCACAGCAAAAGTAACAAGAAATCATTGCAGGGTTTTCAAATTTCATTTGATTGAAAATCGAGACACCAGACTTGATTACGTAAATGTGCCAGCTCCCCCTGGTGAGGAGTGAGGGCAACTTCTTTCCATGTACGATTGATTTTCTGGTCATGCACCAATTCAAAAAAGTAATTGTTTGACAGGGGGCCTTCGCCCAATCACAGAAGCTCCACCTATAATAAAATAAGCCTATATTATAAAGTAATTCAGATCATGCTTGTCGGGGTTTTTTTTATTATTTTTTTTATTTATTATTATTTTTCTTTTTGTTTTTCTTTCAAGATTCGAATTGCTTTAGTGATTTTGAATTATCAGGGAAGATTGCTTATTCAACGATTGATTTGCAATTAACAATATTTAAATTCATCAATGTCAGTTGTTGGATTGATTGAGTTAGTGCATTTGGACTCAATTTTGAAGGAATCAAGGAAATATTATCTCAAACTTTACAGTTCCTTGGCTTTAAATTATCTATTATTTTCTTTAAAAGATTTTCTTTAAGAAGGTTACATTTAGAACCATAAGTAATGTGATGTTACCCCAGAACAAACTCTTAGCATTAGTGTTACAGTCCTATGAACTTATTACGGGCTCCCAAGCCCAAATGAATACCAACACACAGCAATGTATGCAATCTCTCGACTTAATTTTATAAGATAGGTCTATTAGTGATTCGCCATCTAATGCATGGTCATGATTTAAAATCAAAAGTAAAAACCTTTTAACTCGGGATTTGCGCTGTACCCTTACCCACTACCGTCACAACATCATCGCTGTGTTGTGCCAGTTCTGCATCCACAAACCGCTCTCTTGCGGTATTATTTTTAATATTAATATCTTCCACTGTCAACAGCTGTCACTGCTGTGCTCTCAGCCTCCCCATCCTGCGCAACACTAGAGCAAAGCTAGCAGAGTAGAACATAGCAAACAACTACAAAAGAAGATTTGCTTCAAAGCAAATCTTTCTGTGTGTCTTCAAAACTTGTAGATATTAAATGCTACAACTTCTATCCTTTGGTACTTCACATTACATAAAGCTTTTGGCTGGATGAGAATTGCAAAGTCCAAATGGCCTTGACCTTCGACCTTTACAGGTCTTATGTAAATTACACAGTGTTACAATACCAACAATTTAAGTCCAACATGAACCAAATCGGATGAAAATTGACCCAGTTATGGCAAGATGAAACTTTAAAAGGGCCAAATGACCTTGACATTTGCCCTTTTGAGTTTACATGTTCTTATAAAAATGTGCAGTGTTGCAATACCCACAATTTGCAATCATATATATATATATATATATATATATATATATATATATATATATATATATATATATATATATATATATATATTTATATATATATATATATATATATATATTTATATATATATCTTCAACTGTGCCTGCTCACAGTAAAGAAATAGAGTTGTACAGTTCCCTGTAAGGTGCAGATTCCATAGATTTTAAATGGAGCTCCTATATTGTATATAAGTTTTATCTATTTTGAAGTGTACTTTAATTTTATACATTGTAAATATGACGCTGATAAACATTTATTTTCTACACTGTAAACCAAAAGTGCACGATGTACTTGTCTTTACGCTTTCTAGAGTTTTCTCCCAATGAGTGGTTTATCTCTAGTTTTAGCGCGGGGGATAAAAATCATGATATTGATGATTGTTTACACCGGTTGAAAGCAAACTTTAAATGGGTAAGATACTTGGACGCATCATGGAATAAAACCTGTTCCATCGATGCCCCCGTTGTAAAGGGGTAGTTTTCCTAATAAAATTATTTATTTTTTTATTTATTATTTACAAACCATTGGCATTGGGTGCAGAATTCGCGATTTGGTATTTTGAAGAGGTAGCATCCAAAATGTATGTGTGATTAGTGTTAAGCGAAGGTTAATTTGTCAAAAGAATGTAATGGACAATATGTATGTATATATACATGGAGCTATGAGAAGCCTATTGATGGTTGCATGCGCATGTAAAGAGTAAATTTCAAATGGTAAATGGATGCTGTTCCACGTACGGTTCAATGCTGAACGTAGATACAGCCCTACCACACACAAATCTTTTCTTTGTAATATAGACGGCTTATTGTAATATACTTGAACGCATCATGGAATAAACCCCGTTCCATTGATGCCCCCGCTGTAAAGGGGTAGTTTTCCGAATAAAATTATTATTATTATTATTATTATTATTATTATTATTATTATTATTATTATTATTATTATTATTATTATTATTATTATTATTATTATTATTATTATTATTATTATTATTATTATTATTATTTGAGTCCCACATGGTTAGAATTGGATGGAAATTGGCCAAAATATGACTGCATGAAACTTTCAAAGGTCCAAATGACCTTGACCTTCGACCTTTAGAGGTCACATGTAAGTTTCAAAATGTGCAGTGTTACAATAGCTACAATTTGAGCCCAACATGATCAAAATTGGATAAAAATTGACCAAGTTATGGCTACCAGAAAGCCACCATGGAAAATTGCATTTGATCTTGAAATGATCGTTGACCTTGAGATGACCTCTACCTGAAGTTAATCTTGACCTTTAAAATGCGTTTTGACCCAAAATATGCCTTTGACCTTGGCATGACCTTTGACCTTGACATGATCTTGACATTTGAGATGACCCTTGCCTTGCCATGTTCGAACTCCTATACACTAGGAACCACATCTACTATAGTATATAAGATATTGAAGATTTAAAACTTTTAATTGGCTCTCATTTGCATAATTTTAAAAAGCATGACCTCTCATTATAAAAAGGCGAGACTGCATCCATAGAAGTATAGTTGTGCCAAGTTTGGAGTTTCTACGTGTAATACTTTTTAAATGAAATGTCGGACAAGCATTCAAGGTATATATATATATATGATATTTTATATGGTAACTATTGAAGAAATGTGAATCTACCCTTGTTCAGTTGACCAAAACATGAAACTTCGAACATACAAACTGTTTAAGTCAAATACATTACTGCATGGAGTCATATTTGCTAAATGTTCCCAGTGTTACCTATATACATTGCATTGCCAAATTAAGACTCAGTTCAAAGAATCTGTACATAGTGCTCTGGCGGCATGCTAAGCCTAAAAAAGATGTGGCAGACCGTATTTGTCTAAGATGTGAACTGGGTGTAGTTGATGATGAAATTCACTTTTTGATAGATTGCCCTGCATCTGGTACACAGAGACATAAATAATTTTTTCTTTTTAGTTCTCATATCAATGGTTTTGCTTATCTTCACTCACTCAATAAGTTTAGCTCGGTCATGTCTAGTAAATGCCCAGAGATAAACTTTAATTTGGGGAAATTTTTACTCAGATGTTTGCCAAAGTAGTCAGGTAGTCCTTTGCAATCCATCCATATTTTAACTTTTAACCTAAATACTGGTGCTATAATTTTATGTCATAATATTCCCTGGAGCCAAGTGTGACCCTGACTTCTGTAGTTGAGTATTTGGTTCTCAGGTGCTGCCAATACGTGTTTTTGATCTGTGTTAGCCAATTTGGGTAGAATCGAGTTATTGATATTACTTCGCTAGCCTTTACCTTGTAGATATGTATGTATGTATGTATGTATGTATGTATGTATGTATGTATGTATGTATGTATGTATGTATGTATGTATGTAGGTAGGTAGGTAGGTATGTAGGTAGGTAGGTAGGTAGGTAGGTAGGTAGGTAGGTAGGTAGGTAGGTAGGTAGGCAGATAGGTTGATCTTCTAACATGCTGTCAACATGCGACTGTTTTTTGAATGAATTACATATATATTTACTTATACAATATGCACTCGATGCAAATGTATCCGGTATGTACAATACCATTGTATCATGTTTGTATTATGACCGATGAGTCAACACTGACTCCTTTTCTGTCAATAAAATTACTACTACTACTACTACTACTACTACTACTACTACTACTACTACTACTACTACTACTACTATATGCACGTATGTAAGTATGTATATATATATGTGTGTGTGAGTGTGAGTGTGTGTGTGTGAGTGTGTGTGTGTGTGTGTGTGTGTGTGTGTGTGTGTGTGTGTGTGTGACACAGAGAGAGATAGAGAAAGAAAGAAAGTTTTAATCTACTAAATGGAGTTTAAGGGGAAATGCCTGGATAGGGTACGCGAGGAGATTAGTTACTTCCGGTCCTTTGTTTCTTGCTCTTTTAAATTGGTTCATTGGTTGGCATTCGTTAGCCTCGTGGGCCTTCCAGTCGGGTCTATCAGTGGACACTATTAAAGACATTGGACATTGGGAGCGACCACAACTGGATGACATTAACCCTGAACATGGATCTCCGGAGACGTGACAGTGGGGGGTCTAAATGGGTATGGAATGTAAACAAGGACTCAGATTGGGAAGGATACCGGGAAAGACTCCAAGTTGAACTGGCAGAAAGGAAAACAAAATGGGAAGCAGAGGGTGGGGTGCAACAAATGAGTGACTAAAAGAATTCTTAAACTAGCACATGAAAAGATAGGTAGAGAGAGGGTACCCATTGAAAGGCTAGGATATAGGATAGACCGACAGTTTAAAGGTACAATAAGCGAAAGAAAAGCAAAATACAAAGCCTGGAGATTGGCGAGGAAAAATTGACCTTCGGAAGAAGAAATAAAAACAGCAAAAAGACTATATTTGGAATGTAGGAAAAATGTAGCAGACATGAAAACAGAAAAAGGGCAAAAAAGAATGAACAAATGACACAGAAAATAATGGAAAGTAGAGGGGAGAGCTCAACTATTTTCTGGAGACAAGTAAATCGGAATAAGAGAAAGAAAACACACGAAATTACTCATAAGGGGAAGAAAACAGATATCAAAGAGGAAATTCAAGAAGCTCTAAAAGATCACTGGAATGAAATAAATGATCCACGCTGGGGGCAGGGTGTTGCACCTTAAAGCCATGAGGAATACAGACGAGACCAATGGGATCATGAATTATGCTATAGAATAAATAACATTGAGGTTAAAATAGCAATTGGGGGTTTGCGTCTTGGGAAGGCTTCAGGCACAGACAATGTTTTAAGTGAATTCATCAAAAAAGGACCAGAAGAAATTGAAGAGAGCCCACAGATTCTTTTTAATACAATAATTAGGAAAAAAAGTACCAAACAAATGGAACAGTCTCAGAGTTACCTATATTCCAAAGAAAAGACCGGGAAGTGAACTTGATCAATGCAGAGGTATTGCCATATCCTCAAACCTGGGGAAATTTTTCAGTAGAGTTATGTACAGAAGAATGGGGAAAACAGTAGAACGTCTTGGAATGCTTGGAGAAATTCAGAACGGCTTTAGGCCCGGTAGGCGAGTAGGAGATCACATTTCTACATTAACACCAATTTTGGAATGTGCGAGGCAAAAACGGCGGAAAATACACACGGCATTCCTGGATGTGAAGAAATCTTATGATAGGGTGTGGAGGGAAACTATGTGGGAGAAACTCGATATTCTTGGTTTCGGAGGCAATTTTCTTAAAATTTTGAAAGCTCTATACAGTGACGTGGAATGCACATTAATATAAGGGGATGTAGAAGTTGAGAAAGCACAGTTGAACATCGGATTAAAACAGGGGTGTGTTCTCTCCCCACTTTTGTTCGCATTGTATATAAGAGAATTGGGTGACAAGCTTATGGAATGTGATAAGGGGGTAAGAGTAGGGGGACATAAAATACCGGGTCTTTTCTTTGCCGATTATATTGTGCTGATGAAAGAATCTCCCAGAGAATTACAGGATATGCTGAACATAGTAGGGGAATATGGGAATAAATGGAGACTAGAGTTTAGTACAGACAAAAACCAAATCATGACATTGGGGAAAAACCAGATGAGAAAAGGAAATGGCACATAGGCAGATTTCAAATTCCGGAAGGGGAAGAAAAGCTGATCGAAATTGGGGAGGCAGATGCTTATGAATACCTTGGTATAAAGATCAAGACAACAGGCAGGGGAATGTTCAGATACCACATACAGAAAATTCAACAGAAAGTCAAGTGCACAAAGTGTATGATCAAAACCACAGCAAACAATAGTTTTAATAGGGCCTTCAGAGCGAGGGTATTATGGGATAGGGTAGCAATACCAGGTATGCTCTATGGCCTGGATGTAATTTCATTTAATGTAGAAGACATTAAACAGATGGAAAAGGTACAGAATGAAATGGGAAAATGGATTCTGGTGCACCGCCATGTACAGCCACTGAGGCCGTCCTTGCGGAACTAGGCTGGTTAAGTATCACTGACAAGCTAGCAAAATCAAAACTAAACTACTGGGGATACCTGCAAGAGATAGATGACAACAGATGGTGCAAGAAAGTATACATGGAGTCTTTTAAAGAACAAACAAAATGGTTCAGAGACACAGATGAGATTGCAGAAAAATATAACCTAAAAGGACCGGATGAAGTTGAAGACTGGAACATTTATGTTGAAAAACAGTAATGCAAGGGTGGGCAGATAAATGGAAACAGGGGGTTAGCGAGAAAAATACATTAAAGGCATATAGAGTAATGGAAAAACAAAAGAAAAGTACGCGTTGGGATGGTAGTAAAGCATCTAAAATATTATTTCAATGCAGGGTGGGGTAATTAATCTTGAAAAGAGACAACAAAAATGGACACCAGGAAGCGACGGTAAACGTAAAGTATGTACACAGGGGGATGACGAAACTTAGACCACTGGCTATTCTGGTGTACAGCGTGTAATGAAAGGGGGGACAGGATTTTCAGAGAATGGAAGGGAGAAGACCAAAATTGTAAGAGCTCGGAACAAATTCGGAGTTGGGGGGAGGAGGAAAGGGTTGCATGATTTTGGGGATTGAAGGGTGATCTTCCAGGGAATAAGAGAGGCATTAAATCAGTACAGGACTACCTGGTAGGATGCTGGGAAGAAAGGAGACGTCTGTATGAGGTAGGAGGTAATTAAATTAAATGCAACAGATAGATAAGAATGCGGGATAGGAAGGGAAAGGTGGTATCCCTTTTAAGGGCTCCCTTGGCTGTTCGTCTGTAGACTGTTCGTCAGTGCAGGAACATGCCAAGGGAGGTGCCTGAGCCTTAGAGACGGGGTGGTGCGGGGTGGGTAATAAGGGAAAGTAATATTTATGAGCCTGACAGATCCATTTTTTTCTTTTTCAGGTCTCCTGTGCCAAGTGGACCGCGGCACATCAGCGGCTGACCGCAGAATTATTATTGTTTATAATAAGGCTGTTGGATGATTGGCATTCAAACGCGTACATGGATTGCATAGTATTGGACAATTTTTCCATCTACAAAGCTGTTCAACAAAACAAGACTCTATTTAACTCTCCTACTATACTCAAACTGCTCACTACATTTGGCCCTTGGGGGCCATGTGGACATACCATCATCCCATGATCGATCTTTTAGTGTGCTATCTTAGAATACATTTCTCAGATGGCTCGTGACTACGTATTAATTGCAGTTTCCCATACTATACACTGCCTTATATATTGGTACATAATCATGTACTTTGGTTTTAACATATTTTATTTCGAAGAAATACAATTGGGAAACAGGGCTATGACCTATATAAATCGCTCTTGCAACAGAGAATTAAGACGTTGCACAACAATCAAGACAATGTTCAATAAGAGGTGTAAACAACACATGGCATAACAGATAGACCAGTTATACCACACAAGTTAAAGATTTGGACCAGGACAGTACACCACAGAGAGTAAAAGAGTCTGGGGATAATATTTAACCCGATATTTTCTCATAATTGTGTATAGTCTCAAGAGACAGATATTTTGGGTTTTACTATGCATGGAGTAATATGAATAATTATGTACTGCTTAAGTTACGGCCCCGAGTCCGCCTGTGTCTCTAATATATTCTTGGACGGTCTCGAAAATTGTTTGATTTTAAATAAAGGTACAGTTTTTAGAACCATATAGTAGAGTGTCAATTGTAAACGGCGCTAAGCTGATAACGGTACTTTGTAATTTTCCACGGTGCAATCTGTATCTGGTACATTCGCACAAATAGTGGAAGGCATCTTCTTTTGCAGTACCACAGGCACACTCAGGGGAGTCAACCAGTCCTTTTGTGAAAAGATCGTCGTGCAAGCCACTGCATTTCATCCTTAATCTGGCGTGAATTATGGCTAATTGACGATCACCTATATAATATAATCTGTTTGGTTTGTCAACAATACTAATACGGTGAAGTTTGTTTTTAAATTCATAAACAGATTCAGCATTACGACTTGTCCCAGGCAGTTCGTTCCATAGTGTGATCACGGAGGGAAAGCATGAGTTATTGAATACATTTGTACGTGTGCGAATATTAGAAAGATTATGGCCAGATCGGACGTTATATCTATTGCGTTCAGACACGGTACTTGGGACTAAATTCCGTAGGTATTCCGGTGCACAACCTACATTATTATATAAAACAAGATCAGTTTACTTTTCTTCTTTCTGATAATTTTTCGAGGCCTTCTTCTTCATAAATTAAAAGGTGGCTTGTGCACCTTGTAGCTCCTGTTATTACACGCGCTGCACTCAGTTGAACATTTCCGAGCTGTTGGGACTCCTGTAAAGAACAGCCACCCCAAACAACAGAACCATACTCCAAATAGGGCGAATAAACCCGAAATATATTATTTCTAAGGACTTTCTGCTTAACCGATATTGTAAACGTTTCATTATGTCAACCATTTTCGTTCCTTTGGTGACCAAATTATTGACATGGCTTGACCAAGTCAGGTCGGACCTTATAATCAGACCTAAGTGCTTGTGTTCGTTTTTGTTCTGTAATGATTCGCCCATGAAAATGAGATCGGGATAGTTCAGGGGTATACGTTTTTTAGATATTATCATACTTTTTGTCTGATGGATTGAACGAGACCAACCACCTATGCGACCAGCTCTCCATGTACTTTGTGTGTCTGAGCGCGCGTTTTTATATTATGAAGCTTATAGTTTAGTACTGTTGGTGAATAATGAAGCCTCCTTTTACTGCTCGCTCCATGTGTTGTTCCTTAAATGTGATCAGTTTACAGATATAATGCAAAATAGTCATTTGTTAACGCATATATCGATGTGCGAGACTTGTATTTGGTCGCATATGACAGCTGTCATACATTCATAACAGAAACTGTAAAAATCAGAGAAAAATTGTGATGAAAAGTATTCTATTCTCTTGGTTCAAGTCGGTACACACATGTTTGTATGATTTTTCTTATATACAATTCTTATTATCATCTTCATCTGTATGTGTTTGTAAGTATTGTTTATGCTCCCAACAGCTTTGCTGATGGAGGATCTTTATGATGTAGACTGCAAGGAGGTAACAATCCCTCTTCGTTGGAGTAACGCAACACAGGAAGAACCATGAGCACTAGACAAACGGCACGGCGGTGTTTACATCAGAGATTCAAAATGCTATTACCGGGACATTTAAATGAAAACATCAGGGACACAGCATACTTAACAAAGAACATATAAGAAAATACTCAGTTGCGATGCGCATCAAACACCGTAACTTTTTCAAAACTTTAGCTTATTTCGGGGACTGTCCCTGATGATGAGGGATAGTTGGCATTTCTGTTACATGGTGAGATTATTTATAACACGATATAACAATATAACAGTACACCCAGATTAAACTCGATACAGTTTTGGTCCATGCTGCTGTGAGCAACTATAGTGCAATCCGTCAACCAAGATCGAGGATATGACGCTTTGAAAGTACACGAACTTCATTCTTGTGATTTGTTTTCATCAGAACAGCGCCTCTCCCCTGTTCTCTGATGAGTTTATTGACATTCGTTGGACACAAGCAACGATCTTATCAATAAATTTCATGGAAAGTTTTTCCTGTCACTTTAGTAGGCATCATAGCTGAAACACCGAAGAAGGCATGATCTTACATTTTCCGAAGTTTTACCCGTTTAGTCCATGCAAAAGGGTCCACGGGTTGTTTTTTCTTCTACAACTGCAACTTCTCCCAATCATTACGTACACTGTCTGGGCTTAGGCATATGTCAGAATTACTCTACACATGTTCATATTTTTATTTATTTTTTTATTTTATTTTATTTTTTTACAGTTTCATGCAATTTAAGTGTTTTTATTTTTCAGCTAACAAACATCTCTAGAATGGCGTTCACAGAACGGATTGCCATTGGTCGCCATCGATCACTTCCCCCTTAATTCATTATAATACAATATAGATACCTTCATCAGTTTAAGTGACCCTATCCCTTGAGAAGCAAGTCAAGGTTACCTGTCTCTGATCCCGATCTAGTTGCTAGCATGGTAAATCAACGTGAAAGTTAACAACAACAAAAGAATCCTGTATAAGTACTTTTAAATTAATGCTCAATGTACCATGGGCCTACGATTCACCAGTACCGAGATTAAGTCAATGTGTCAGTTTTGCCTTTCAAGATCACTCATCAAAGTCTAATAGTAACCATGGGCCTAATATTCACCCTTACCGAGATATGACACAATATGTTGGATTCCCTTAACACAATGTGCACCCCCTGGAGGGTGATACATGAGTAACTACGACTTAAAATTACATAAATATCCAAAATGTATCAGAAGCAGCTAGTTTCAGATAGGCTTCTGCTCCATCCCAAGGATTATCCCTGATAAAAAATTGGTGAGGCCGCGGACAATCCTGCTCGAGATATAAGGTAACGTTATCTTCTTGGGCACCACTAGCACGGCCTGCAAATAAATCAAATGATGGACCTGCGGCCTATCCTTCTTGAGACATTATGATAACGTCGTCCCTTGGAAACCACTTGCACAGCCTGCAAGTGAATACTCTAACACATTCGTAAAAAGTAATAAAATGGTCAGAAGGACTGGTGTTCATGACAAAAATTTGGTAGAACAGCGGTGAATATTTTAAATTATCACTGTACCATCGACAAGATGGAGGGGCAGATAACGCAGGGGAAAACAGCATCATCCGGTACCTAATATGCTGTGTTAGATAAGTGACAAAATGCCACAGGAAAAAAGCTTTACGTCATCTTAAAAACCTTGTACCGAGCTTACGCTCACTGTTTGGTCACTAAAAATTAGTATACGCGTCTCTTGATAAGCATTCTTGAATATGCTGGCATGATGTATTACTATTGGCTAAGTTTTACTCAATTTTTGCCTGTAGTGTTAAAAACAAGCCCCCAACTTCTTGGTTTGCCCTTCGAGAGTATACCCAGGAGAAAAAAGTATCTACGCCGATTTTGGTTTACTGAGTTGGTAGACTCGGATTTGTTTAAATATTTCTTGTAGTAATGGAAGGAAAATTAAACGACTTTTAACAGAATTGCTACTCGTTGTAAAGAACCATAACATGTATTACTTTTACACTGAAATAATTAAACTTACCAGGGAAACACATTATTATGTCTTGCTCAATCACTTTTGTCCCCACTTCTGAAGGTTATATATACAGTATGAGGGCATTCGGATGTCTGGCTTGAAAACATGACAATATGTTTTGTAATTGCTATGAACTGGCTTGCCGCCAAAGCAGATCAAGCACTGTATTTAGTCTCCATTAAACTCAAGTGGAGTGGAAAAAACACAGATTGATCTGTATTGCAGGCAAGGAATTAATAGTCAATTGATAAGCAGCTGGCTCAAGGTTTATATAACAGGTTTACCTTTTATGCACGATACACATCCTTGCAGAAAAATCGAGAAAATCGTGGCTGACATCAAATTTTCAATATCAAAATGTTTAGGCATCGCATCAACAAAATACAGCAGGAAGTTTTTTCCTAAGTTCTCACGTGTCACGTGAACTATTGAAATCGTTCACTACAAGTTGCATGGTGATAAATTGTTTTTCTCTTCAAAGTTCATATGTGTGTTTTCAAAATGGAAATGCATGTGATCTAATGATCTCTGCAAATGGAGGTATGCTAGTACTTGATCATGAATGGAAGGTCGGTTGACAAAGAAGGTCATTGTAGTATCGTTATGTTGATTTAGACCACATAGACACTATTAAATTACCTTTTTGAACATATTGAACTCTGGTACTACAGACTCCCATTTGGGTGAGTTCTTGTGTCTTTTCAGACCTTAGACAACCAGCATTCCATCTTAGGGGTTTTTTCATATTGTTCACAGAATGGCTTTTACCTTATGCGAGTATGCGTGTGTAGCATCATCTGGCCATTGTCTGCAAATCTTTTATCACATTATGTACGCCGGTGTGGCTTTTCATGTGTGGATTCAGATTTTCAATAAATGCCCATGTGAGTTCTCAAGTACAATTTCAGCCTAACACTGCGCGCAAACCTTTTTTCACACATTGTACATTGGTAGTGCTTCCCTCATATGTGAATTCTTTCATGTCTCATCAATGCACTTGTGAATGCAAATAATTCAAAACATGTTTTGCAGTGATATGAGTTTTTTCTACTATGAATTCGCATGCGATTTTCCCCAGATGACCACTTTGTGCTAAGGCTTTATCACACGTTGTACACAGATATTGCTTGTAGCCTGTGTGCATTCTCAAGCACCTTTTCAATTTAGAACTGCGTGCAAACATTTATCGCACATCCGACAATGGTACAGTTTCTCGCCTGTCTGAACTCTCTGGTGTACTGTCAGATGCATACTTTGTGGGAACATCTCATCTCATATTGTACAATACTATGGCTTCTCCTTTTTGTGAATTCTCAGGAGTACTTTCATACGTGTACTTTCCGCCAAGGTCTTATCATGTATTATACAGCAGTACAGCTTTTCTCCTAGGTGAATTCTCTCATGTCTAATTAATGTTCTTCGAGTTGCAAACAATTTTTCACACGCTATACACATATAGGGTTTCACTCCTGAGTTCTCATGTGTGTGTTTAGAAGATTACACCTGCTTGCAACCTTCACCTTTTCACACGATGTACAATTATATATCTTTCATTTGTGAGTTATCACACGTGTCCTCAATAGTCCGTCTGTAAACAATTAAATTACATGTATGTTGTACACTGGTATAGCTTTTCATGTGTAAGTTCATTCACGTCTATTCATTGCATAGGTGTCGAGAAACATTTCAGAACATATTGTACACTGACAGGACATTTCACTTCTGTGACGACTTCTCCGACATTCATTTACACTTTTAGTACCAATGTTCTTGTTTTACCCCATTTTGCACACTGAGCTTTGAGTTTTTTCAAATTATGCTTGCCCCTTCAATCTGACGATATTCTGTCATGAGTTTCCGAGTGAGTGTCATACACAGATTTCAATTCTAATTTCAAAGGTTGCTGCTTTTACTGTCCACCAGTACATAATTACCATTGTAAATCCTCAATAATAATATTTTCTGCAAGGTGTTGACAGATTCCAAGCCATGCACGTCTTCGGTTACGTCTTCAAACAGACAGTCGCCTTGATTCCTACTTGAAACTAATATCAAACATAATTTATGTCATAATATGGAATGACATTGTGCAAGTGTACGAAAAGCTTGATTCATACTCAAAATGAATATTAAACATATTTTATGTCATAACATGAAAAGACTTTGTGCAAGTGGTCGAAAAGCTTGGAAAAGGTCTCTTCCAGGCGCCTCGACAAATACCAGGATAGGTGATACCTTTCATGACAGGCTGTTTTAACAGTTAATCATTTTTATGGATATCCATAAAGATTATTCTTCATACCAATATTTCCTAATATCATGAATTATTTGTGAATATCCAAACGTATTTTTGACAACAACAAAATTATTGATGTCAAAAATGCATTTACCGATATCAATAAAGGATTTTTGGGGTGTTAAAAAATTTATTGATATCCAAAATTGTTTTCTGACATCCTAACGTGATCTTTTGATATTCAAAATTGATTTATTGACCTAAAAAACTCCTTTTTGCTAATGTTAACGCTAATCTTCAAAATAAATGTAGATTTCTCACCAGGTTTCTCCTTTGTTTGGGTTCATAGCGCTTTAGGATAATTTCGTTTCAGTTTGGTGAGCGATGGTGCAGTGAAGTTGATATTGCCAGGCAATCCTTTCATATTTTTCAACTACTTCCGTCCATATTGCTTTATTCCACATAGCCACCACAGCAAAGTTTTATCATTATACGAAAATGTACTGGGCCCCGCAAACATGCACCAAAGTTAAAGAAAAGCTGGAAAGCTAAGTTGCCTTTCTTCAAAAGGCCTTCCTCAATGACATTAGCAAAATTGATAATGAAATCAGGTTCACCCGCATCTTTTGTCCACTGTTGAATAGCTGAATCCATATGAAAGATAATATCTTGCGTTTGGGAGGACTTAGATCAGACATTGTCATGGATATGTTTTGGTATATGGCCATCTTCTGTGTTGGGATGGGTGGAATGTAAAGCGGTTTGTGAATTTTCACTCGCTGCTTTGGTAAAATCCCTATCTTGACAAGGTGCAAAGTCTTCCTCACTGGCTGTATCGGTGATGTCGCCGCGCCATCTCTACATGAGGATGCTGTGATTGTTTCAGTGAATGTTCTTTTCTTTTCTTTTCATAAACTGATGGCTTCAATTTGGGCAAGAAGCGGCCCCATTTTCTCCCCATCTGAAATTATGCAATGAAGTATGTAAGACGAAGCACAAACCACGATATTGAGTGACGAGCTACGACATATCACAAGTTTCATGAAAACAGCACGGAAGAATTCTTTTCAGCAGAAACATTGGGTATATTGCATTATTTCTTATTTATATGTTCATGTGCAAATAAATGCTAATTTTAGAAAAGCGCCGCAAGAGAAAATTACAATAATGTGCCACGTTTTGTCCTGTTGTGCCGCACCCACATATGTAAACACACGGGAAGATGCAATTTTAAGCCGTTTAAATGCTTCGCATCATTACTTGCACCTGCAGTATTACTCATTACATTGTACTACGTCGATTGTGAAAAGTGTGTCATTTACTATTGTTCTTAGAATGCCGAAAATGATTTTTAAAAATCCTGACCTTCTACGGTGAATGGGTCGTTCCGTACTTCGTTTGTGGCGAGACATAGCATAACCTACTTTTAGACAAAGGTCTTGGCTTCCGCTTGTGGTTACCCCGGTTCAGCTGAACATATCATTATAATTGATAACAAAAAATTATAAATTGATGAAATACTAAAAAAAACTATTTCACGTTGTAAGTAATGAACGATACAAGATGATTGTAACAGTCCTGTGACTCAGTTGACCTTGCAAGCACAGAAGAAAGTGGCACCATAACAATTACAATTTAGGTCAAGGTCACCCAGTTCTCATTTTGGTCCTTTCAGATGGTCATATAATGTGCACAAACATCATCATGTGTGATACCCAAGTCCCAGCTGAAAGATGTATTGCCTTAAACAGTACGAAACTAAAGATGTGACCACGGAAATTAGCTCAAGATCACCAATGTACAGCCTCAGGTTAGCCCGTATATACAGAACTAGTGCTGGAGTGTAAAAATTTTATCAGACTTGTTTGAAACCCACACAAGACAGGTACACTTGCATCAAGTTCCCACGGTACCTGCGTTTTAGAACTTGAACATGTAATTATAAACTGGACGAAAGGACCCTGACATTCCTAAGAAATTTATGATTCACACATTTTTCATGTCACCAATCCTGCTTTTATAAGACTGCATTGTAGGTGTTGTGCCCATATGCATTTCCTCATTTGACAGATGACAAAATATTGGAGTGTATTGACAGCAATGAGCCAGAAACGGCACCAGCTTCCACTTCGCGTATGAGTAAATATCCAAAAAAATATTAATGTCTCAAAATCTCCAAGAACGTGAGGTCACGGCTTCCAACGTAAGGTGAACCAAAGAATATCTTTAGCTTGTTGGTGCTTCACTTTATAGGCCTTACTTTCACCATTCCCACAAAATGTCATCTCCAGGAAATACCTGTAAATTAACAGCCCTCATTATATTATACCTGTAAAAACTTTGGTAAATATCACTCAAGGAATTCATACGTTTCGTTAATGTCATACTTTTCAAAACATTTCAACGGAATGCCATGCAACTTTTTGTCATTGTTACAATCCGGGAGTTTTGTCTGCATTGGTCTTACATGATCCCTAAAATCCTACTGCAGTGTTGAATGTCGAACAGACCTTCATACAAGTCCTCTGCATACTCCATATGCTTGTCTTGCTGGAACATTTATTCTCAAATCAGGGTATGATATGGTTTCAAACATACACTGACACTGTCAAATATTTTGGTAATATATCTTATATTCTTGATTTGATATCAATATCCAGGAATGTTACTTGTGTCTCTTTATCATTTTTCTCAAAATTTTTTGGCACATGGTCTTCAAATTAATCTTGGTCTCATCACTGTTGTTCAAAGCGAACAGTTCATCAATGAATCATCTGACAGGTGAGGGATGCTTTCTGACTTAGTATAATTGTTTTTGCCAATTTCTCTATCCACTTGGATTCATAGTAATTATTATCATCATCATCATCATCATCATCATCATCATCATCATATAACGGATAGCAATATAAAGATACCATAGCTTTGACTTAATCATACCAGGAAATGTACTTGAACACACGATTAAATTAGGGCACACTTTTCATCTATTGAATCGCGATAACATCCATTTTAACTTGCAGTCAAATGCATTTTACCATATCATTAAATCAATTTAACTTCATGAAATATAGTACGTTTAGACATGTGTAAACATACTTAGTCATATCAAATTGATACAATATGTTAAAATGCACTAAGGTCTCGTCCACCAAATACATCTGAGTTTAATATGCAGATTTGACAAAAATTGATCAGTTCACATCATTTAGTTAATACCTATAGGAGTTCAGATTGAGACCACAGCTCATTATGGCCGTAGGATGGAGTGTCTTATGATAGCCTTAACTTAACATTCCATAGAGAATCGTACACATCCACGCAGTTCAGAATGGGCACAAGAGTCGAACAATATTGGTAATAAGTCATATTTCCGTACACTATTTTACTGTACCGTGCTAGTTAATGATAGACTGTGCAACAAAACTATTTGTATCGACAAATAAAAATAAACCTACGTTGAAATAATCTAACTCTAACAATAACGTCATGTGCCCTTTCATGATTGCTGCAAAAAACATGCCCATGCCCACCACAAATTCTCGACAAGTCTTATCAATGTGCCATTTCACTTTCATCAATTCTGTTTTTATATATATATATATATATATATATATATATATATATATATATATATATATATATATAATAGTTATTCCCTCTGAATTTAATCAACTCACCAGGTCAACTGTAACCTCTCATAGTGGCCATATACTATGTATGTGTGGCGGTACTCGTATCAACACAATCAAGATCAATCAACTGCCATCGACCATTTGATTTTTAACACTTCTGCGTTCACATGATTTGATTTAGAAGAGACAAGCACCATTATGTTTTGTCTCATTGCTCTCTATTGGCAAATCAAAGTTCACAATTGAGGTATAAAAGCAACTGTCAGCATAGTGGACAAGCAATATGTAAAACATGGCCGATATTGAAAAGTGAAGTTTCCCCAAATAAATAATTTTACGCCTTAAACTATGCGGCACTGGTTGCAAAACGTGATTATAGTCCCCTTTGGCATTAACGATGCATTACATGGCCATACCAAGCACATTAAATGACAAGTTTGTCAGCCCTTAGATCCGTCAGTGGAACTGACACAAATGGTCCCGTTTGGTTTAGCCAGCCATACATCGATAACCAGTGACCAGGGACATGTAAAACTCTCATTTTGAAGACAGGTCGGTGTGCTTGTTTCTTGGTGATTTTGCTTCTGCATGCAGCTTGCACAGACATATATGCACTGGGATATCCAGGAAATTTTGGTCTGGGTAAACACAAAAATTCCTTTTATGGACAGATACTTTCTTTTCTTGTATCAGTGGCATTAATATGAGCAGATGCAGTTCTCCAGTGCATATATTTTGTCAAATTTTATTGCCAAAGCTTGCGTGTAGAAACTGAAATAAGCCTTTAAAGAAACTTCATTTGTGATAAAGTCAACCGAGAATAGGAAAATTATGATGCAAACATAATGCAAATCAGAGCAGTACAGCAGAAGTTTATGATGATCAAATAAAAATAAATTGTTCTTACATTTTTGCGTGAACACTGGGATCAGCCACCTTGGCTAACTATCAATCCCATTATATAAACGTGATGACGTAGTGTGCTCACAAACTACCAATATTTTAATTGACTACTACATTTTAATGTTTAAAATTGTTTTGGTAATTGTGCACGGTCTTGGGTGCTTACTGTTGTAGTTGTATTGTTATTTTAAATATAGTTTAAAGATGTCTTATTTGCCATGAATAAATAAATAAATAAATAAATAAATAAATAAATAAATAAATAAATAAATAAATAAATAAATAAATAAATAAATAAATAAATAAATAAATAAATAAACAAATAAAACCAGCCTACAGAGGCTGCCTTTACCTGTATTAGTTTTACCAGGTTTCCTTAACTAATGATTGTCTGCAAACCTTTTGCCACATAGTTGTACACTGGTATGGCTTTTCGCCTATGTGAGTTCTTATCTGTACTTTCAACGTTTTATCCCTTCAAATCTTTCATCACAAGTTGTACACTGGTTTGACCTATCTCCTGTGCGAGTTCTGTCATGGTGATTTAATAAATTGTGATCTGCTAACATTTTGTCACATGTTGTACACTAGTATGGCTTCCCACCTGTCTGAGTTATCATGTATATTTTCCAAACTGAATAACGTGTCAACAATAATCACATTAAATGTACACTTGTGTGGCTTCTCGTCTGTATGCCTTCTCATTCTTAATTTCGGATGAGATCTGCATACATACGCTTTATAGCAAATTATGCATTTATATCTCGCTTTCCAACCTGTGTGATTTCTTACGGTTCTTTTCAAGCCATGACTCCGTACAACATTTTCATCCCATTGTCTGCTCGGGCTTGGAAACTGTACGAGGTCTTATGTGGGCTTTCAGATGGTAAATGATTGCAAAGGTTTTACTGCATACTGTGCAGTGATATAACTTCTCTCTTGTGTGTCTGCTCCATAAAGAACTCTGACAAAACGTTTACCACACAAAGCATACTGATATGACTTCTCTCCTGTGCGTTCTCGTGTGTTTACTCCTATCAAGAACTGAGCGCAAACTTTTTGTCACATATTGTACCATGGGAAGTCTTCTCTCCTGTACAAGTTCTTTCTGATTACAATTCAAAATTGCTTATCTCACGTTCTACATTGGTATGATATCCACCAGCGGATGGGGGGGGGGGGGAATCGATCGACCCCCTCCCCTTTCTGTGCTGTAAAATAAATAAAATAGTTAGATGGGTGGACGGATGGACGGACGAATAACTAACTAAATAAATAAAATGAAACCCTGGAAAATAAAACCAAACAGCTTGGCCTATTACCACCACTTTCAAACTAAATTCACTGTCTGGAGTTATGTACATAGTCTATTATCTTTAAACTGCTCATACTTTCATATACGATCGTTACGTTTCAACATACTTTCTGTGTGCTGTTTGGTATTGAAATGCTATATTACATCAAAGGCTTGGTCAGCGCAATATTGCAACTCATGGTACTGATGTTGCCATTATTGTCACTACTTTTGTCCATTTTGTTTTGAAACCGGCGACTCATTTGTCAGATGGCCAATTCAGTCACGCAATTATAATACAGGAGGCCAGTCGTTTCGCCTCTTCACGTATCCTGACACAAATTCGTGTAGTTTAGTTTGCCAAAACTTCAGAGTTGTCTTCCTCTTCATCTTTTTAGTTCATGAAAGTTTCATTTTTGGAATTGTCTAGGCTTAATCTATCAGTTGGGGCACATGTCAAATAATTATTGTGTGAATTGTTAAATATAGTGAAACATAGGGAAGTGCATTGAAGTGGCTGCCTCCTTCATTTTGGGTATTTTAGACATCCTATGGAAAAACAGGGAAAACAAAATACTACGAAAATCAGCGGCAAAAACATAGATGTACATATGCGTATATCGATACATTAGGTTACTTAGGAACTAGAATTTTGACTTTCAGAAGTCTAAATGGGAGTACATACAGTACTAGTAATCTTATTAGATCTTTGTAGTTCCTTTCTGGTTTGGTTGTATCGATCGGCACGACATTCTTTGGCTGTCAATACATAATTTAATGCTAGAGATAGTACAAGGAATCATACGAATATAGTAAACTTTTTCTGTCAGTCTTGCAGATGATGCTTATATGCACTGGCATTTCAAGTTTAAGAAACAGAGCTCGCCAAAATGTAGACTTACACTGTATAGATTTAACTGTTGTGCGCGTAAAAAAAAAGAAAAGAAAGATGTTGTCGCAGGCATATTAAATGTGCTCACCGGAATCAGTGGGGAGAGACTTGGGCCAGTAGAAATTTTGAAGCACTGGCCCTGCCATCCTGTAAAAAGTTTGGGACTTATCTAACATTGTGTGCCATACCCTGAAAGGAAATATGAAGGCTAACGCGAAAGTCCAGTTTAGTGAATTTTGTGTCTCAGATATCAAATTGTCCATGTGAAAATAGTCTCAAATGCCAGGGAAAATGCCTCTGAGAGTACCAATTTTTAAAAAATATCCAGGGGAGGCCACCATGACCCCCCGCTGTGTGCTCCGTGCCTTCCGCACTCTCAATTCGAAACCCCTCTTTAGAAAGTCTGGATCCGCCCCTGATTTCTCGCGCTCCCGAGTTCTGTTGTTTCCAATAGTTTTACCGGCACTAATGACCTTGTTTGGCTCACTGTTACGCAATAAACTTTGTGCACTTAATCTTTTTAATCTGGTGATATTCTTATTCGAATTTTCCAGTGACTGCCACACACTTCACTTCTGACGTCAAAGGCTCTTGTAACCGTTCACCAGTGCAACTTTGCCAGTATGCGTGAACATCATTTCGCTCAAGGTTTTGTGCTCTGATGGATTCTTAGCCATCCAATACTAGTTGTATCCAGAGCCACGCATGTCCAGGTCCCAGTTACTTCTTGTGTCACTCAAAACTTAAGCTAAAAATGGTTCTTAATTTGAAGATAAGAAGCAGTCGTCATGTCATTTTGGCATACAGAAACACAGACGCAAACGTAACGTGATGACAGCCTGGCTCAGCAATGTGCATGACGGCTAAACATGCTTCAAGTTCAAAAATGTGATGACAGCTAACCATGGATAGGGCTAAATAGAAACTTCGAAGTCCCTTGTGCCAACCCATCTGAGAAAAAGAAACAAAATACCCCCCCCCCCCCCCCAAAAAAAAGGCTACGAGCAGAATGGACAGTCACTTCAGTTAGGTCCTTAGGAAAATTGACTTTTGAAATGATTTACTCTAAGGACATGTGTCTAACAGCAAAGAATTGGTGTATGCTGAATTTTATAAGTCAACCAATCTTGCTAAATAAAATTACAATAAAGGAAAGGCCTGCATCCATTATACTCTATAACTTTGAACTTACAAAAAGTAAAAAGAAAAAAAAGAAAAAAGCAGTTTATCACATCTCAGATGACAGTCCCACATTTAGTGTATAAACAGGACTTCTGCACATTTCCACATGGACACTTGGCTTCCCTGTATAAACAACCTTGACCCTGTAGGTCACTTTACGGTCAAAATAATTTTGTGATTGTCATTTGTTACGTAATGTTACCTCTCGGCCACCATTTGCCAAAATCTCAGTGTTTGGGTCAAACGCCCAAGAATATCAAGCTGAGTTCACTCACTTGATTCCTGACAACCTGACCGTCCCGTGACGCCATCTCTTGGTTCCTTTGGAACTGGCGGGGACTCCCAGTGCACATGCTCCCAATATCATTCTTCCTTGTTTGGGCGCCATTACTAGCTTGCCTGTTCGAGTTGGGAGCTCCGTGAACTTTTGTTCACCATCGCTGTTCTAGTGCTTCACGCTCGTTCCCTTCTGCGGAAAATCTTTTGTTAGTAGTCTGGGACTCTTTAGGGACATAGATAGCAGAATTTCGATCTGCAGATACCTCTGAAATACTTGGCAGTAGAGCTGGTCGTTTTGAAGATGATGGCTCGACATTCAGATCGTATAGAGAGGGAGAACAGTGCCTGCCAAGCAACTGCTGCTTAACAGCGTTTGCAGAAAAAGTTTTTTAAGCCTTCCTGGACTTCTCAAAGTTATGGATTGCTTAAATTTTTGACCTACGAATGCCCATGAGAAAAGTGGAAGAGCTGGCAAGTGCTTGCTTGAAACAGTTCTTTTCCAAAATGTTGTTTTGGCGGGTTAAATGCAGACAGGGGGAGGACAGTCAGCGTGCTGTGGGTGTGGAACAGAGACCACTTCTCTTTCCCCTTGTTGGGCAAAAGGCAGAAGTAGGACTCACATAGCCACTTCATGGTAGCCTGGGATCATGATCATTGCTTTTGTTGCAACTAACAATTTGACCATGTGTGTTCTCTGAATAAAAGTGGGTTTTGTGTTAGGTTGAGAAATCTCACTTGTCCTCTCTTACTGCAACACCACTGGAAATGTAAAGCGAACCCAGGCAGCTTGTGTACAGGCCCAAGTGATCCTGCCTCCTCACCCCGAACCCCCTCAGGGGAATTGGAGGGGGATCAGCATAGTCGCTATTCCGGTAGCAAGAGATCACCTCATGGGGAATTTAGAGCATTCAGCACCACATATGTGACGACCACGGCTCCTTGATCACTGATTCAGGACTCTCGTCATTCTTGATATCGGATCTGACCCAGCAGATGCTATGGATCTGATCAATTAACTGTTTTCCCAACGGATGTTTCTTCTTCGAGGATCCCTTCAAAAGTGTCAGCCATGCATCAACTGAAGCTGTCGAGATCTCAGTCTTCTGGGTCCGAGCGCTTGGAGTACAGGTCAAGCAGACTGGTACATCCGGAATGGAAACCTATGGGTTCCTGTCTGGGTATTCTGGAACCTCAGCAAGTCTGAGCACTCAGACCATAAGTCCAAGAGGTTCTGAAAATCACTAGTGTGGGGACGAACTTCCTAAGCTCCCTGTTCCCAGAGCTCAGATCGTAAGTCAAGGCATGCTGGAGTTACAAAAAAAGGCATGCAAGTCTGTGGTAGTGCCTCCTGCTATTAGTGTATCCGAATTTCCAAAGGTACAGAGACACTTAATTCCTTCAAGCTAAGGTCAGTAAGGTACAAGACCATCACGTTCCTCTTGTTCAGCTTTATTCTAGCATATGTTTTTGCGAATAACACATCTTTATATATTCTTTTGTAATTGTAATTCCTCAGTTCTAAAAACTGAGTCATCATTGCTACCCAAACTACTGCATGAAAACAGATAGTAGAAAATGCCACACTTTTGGAATTTTGGACAGTTTGCAAAAAATGGCCACTGTAAATTTACTCTTAGTTAAAATGTCTCTTCTATACACATTTATAAAAACAAACAAAAGACTGAAAAAATGTATATTACCTGTATATTCGGCATGTTCAAAATAACCTGTCTTCAAACACAATAAACAATTTAGCCACCTTTCTACAGGGCCTGTGCCAATATCTTTTACCTCAAACTATTTTGCAGATACTGGACTATCAAATTACATATTTAATTATACACCATAATTTCACGTCAACTGAGAATGCTGGACCTATTCAGTTGAGAAATATGGCTACAGAATGCAGCCAAAAAGCCAAAGACCACCCTTTAACCCAACTGCACCCTGCAGCTATATTTTGAGATCAAACAAGGTCATAAAGATGTGATGAAGTCCCTTCCTGGTTCCCCTTTGTCCGTGGGTCTTCTAGTGTTGGCTTATCTGGTCTGAAGATGCCGTCTGTTGACAGATAGACAATAGTGCCTCCTTTCATAGAAAAACCCCATGGCATGTCAGCCATTACAAGAAAAACAGATGAAAGAAATTGGTAATTTGATCAGTAAATGTCATAACTCTATGCTTTTACGACGAACACTTTAATTGATTAAAAACATTGGCCAAAATGATACATGTAGATACTGTCATCAAAACATAACAAGTTTAACAAAAAGAGTTGTAGGCACTTAATTGTGAAGTGACTCTACGACCATGGAGGGTAGCAGGGACATGCATGTCAGTAAGCAAATATTACAACTTTTGTGGGTAGCAGCTGTTAAGGATTAATCTATTCCTTCAGAATGTATGTGCCAAGTTTAATTGCAGTTGATATGAACATGAATTATTTTAATTGCCAGTCACTCACATATGAATGAAATGGACGATAGGTACAGGAGTTCCTAATGAAGGAGCACACGCACTTCCTTCATTTTCCACATAGAACTTAAATAATGCCAAACCTCTTCTGATTCTGCTTGTTATTGAATCAACTGGTGTGGTAGCCATGAAGATAGCTCAGTGGCCATTCTCAGAATAAACGAGAACTGGCAGACAAGGTATGGCCTATGATAGTGGCCCTCAAAATCACCATGATTACATAGGTGCAAATACTGTTCTTATTACCAGCCTGCATACAAGAGACAGACTGGTAAGAAAAAAAGGGCACACATTTTTATGTTTCATTCTATTTTGTTTTCTTCCTTTTTCTGAATCACCGGTCAAATGATAACTGAAGTCACATTTCCCTTTATTTCTCGGAGTCCTAGAACACCAGCAAATATACTTTTCATGATGAGTGGTAATCTGATATCATTAACATAGGGCAGTGAAAAGTGACTAAAAATGTCACATCACAATGAGTTTATGGATGATATACTGGCATAACCATGTAATGAATTTGTGGTTCAATACGGGCCACCCCCCCCCCTATCAAAAGTTTCACATTAATACATAGAGTTTGCTTCGAGGAAGTCAAGACCAATGTACATTTTTACATAATTTTTAAAATACTAATCAATATGTGGGCAAAATCAACATTTGTAAAGTTTTCTTTTTGGGCAAGAGAAGGGATTGCATAAACAGTAAAATATGTATGCCTGTGAAAATCTTGACAATTTTGAATGGCCTATAAGCATTCATCATTAAAGACACAAACATACAAAAGTGCACCAAAAAATTTTAAAACTAAATAACAAATGCTCCTTCATAAAGTACTATAACTGAAAACAACTGAATTTACACAGACACAGACACACACACATATTACATCATGTCTGTGGACTTAATTTCATGCAAAACCAAAGAAGTATGTGAGGAATAAATAATTGTGCTATCTCCTAAAAAATTGCCAAGAGCATTTTACCAATATGAATACAAAGCAATACCTGTATTTAACCTGAACAACATCTCGTTGTATCCATAACAATTGTACGGCTTCCCTGCTCTGTGTGTTCTCAGGACTGTTTTCTACACAAAACTTTCAGGAAAGCTTTCATCACACTTTGCACAATTATGGTATCTTTCTTGTGTGACGTGTGAGAACCCATGAGTCTTGTCTAGAAGAACTGTATGGAAATCTTATATCACATAATTTACACTTGTACAACTTCTGTCCTGTGTGAATAATCTCATGTATGATCAATGTACTGCTATCTGCAAATTTTGGGTTACACAGAGCACAGTGGTTTTGTTTCTCTTCTGTGTGAGTTTATGCACTTTGTCAGAGAAGATCTCAGAGCAAAATTGTCATCAATTTTATACAGCCGGGTCACTTTTCTCCTGTATGAATTCTTCCATGTCTAATCAATGTACTTCTGTCTGCAAACCTCTTATCACAAGTTGTACAATGGTATGGCTTTTCACCTGTGTGGGTTCTCATGTGTGTTTTCAGATATTCGCTGCATACAAATTTTTTGTTACATAATGTACACTGGTATGGCTTCTCACCTGTGTGAGTTCTTGTGTGTACTTTCAACTTTTCATTTTGTGCAAATCTTTTGTCACATATTGTACACTGGTATGGCTTCTCACTTGTGTGAGTTCGCAAGTGTTCTTTTAGATTTTTATTGTGTGCAAACGTTTTATCACACATTGTACACTGATATGGTTTCTCTCCTGTATGAGTTCTCCTGTGTACTTTCAAAGTAGAACCATGTGCAAACCTTTTATGACACAGTTTACAATGATATGGCTTTTCTCCTGTGTGTATTCTCAAATGTGTTTTCAAATTTTCATGCTTGGCAAACTTTTTATCACATGTTGAACATTCATATGGCTTCTCACCTGTGTGAGTTCTGGTGTGCTCTCTCAGACCATAACTATCTGCAAACCTTTTGTCACACATTGAACACTGGTGTGCCTTTTCACATGTCTGAGTTTTCTTGCATCTGCTCATTTTATGAACAATAATATCCTTGTTTTGTCCATTGTCCCTTACTAACCTTTGAGTATCTGTTGCACTCAAGTTATCTGTTTCACCTGAGTTCATTTTTCCATGAGTTCCAGACTCAGTGCCACATGATGGCTCCTTTGATGATGTCAAAGGCAGAAGTATCTGTTCACTAGTGCATTTACTTTGCCACTGTTCTTGTTCACTAGTGCATTTACTTTGCCACTGTTCCTGAACTTTATTCTTCTCAAGAGGCTGTGCGCTGCTGGATCCCAAGCCATCCACTCCTTGGGGTAAGTCCGCAGAAGAACAGCCAGAGTAATATGTACCTAAAATAAACATTAATCATTTATATGTCACAATATGAGAAGACGTTGTCCAAGTGCTATGATCCATGGCATTACATTACAGGTTGGGCTGTTTCTGACCAAAAGTTCTATTGCAGGAGGTATTTAAAACCATTATGTACAAGTATTCTCTTTTTGTTCAAGGACAGCATGATCATGTACATTGCTAAACTACTACATGTAATATTATCTTTACCTCCGAGTAAATTTTAATTTTTACCTTACTCTCATATTTATACATGGGTAGACAAATGTAAGTATACACACACACTTTTATGTTGACTTATAATGCCATTAACATTAAGCACCCTAAATCACTACCAACAAGTCAATGTATTTTTAACTATGACTTGCCTAGGGCCTGTATTTTTCCGTTTTAAAAAACTAGAAATTCCATTTTACCAGCCAGAAATTTCCAAATTCCGTTTCAGTAGTTCTCTTTGTATGTAAAACACATTTAGGCAAAACAGCAAATTCCGTTTCAGAGGTGACAAATATTCATTATTCCGCTCTGTTTCGGGTAAAAACAGAAAAATACAGGCCCTACTTGCCATATATACCTGATCCCAGGCATCACGTGATATACCCAACCCTTCAACCCTTTCCTACTTTAATACATGTAATAGGTTTAGATTGTGCCTTTCCTTGGAGCAGGTTGAGCACTTTTTCTCCCAATTGAATCATCCCTCTATGTCAATTAAGGAAAAGTTGAATTCAAGCATGCTTTTTAATGGGCCTCCTCAACAAGTAAATTCATCAAAGGTACACTGATGATGGTGAAAAACTTATGCATACATGCACATACCAATTAGCAGAACTCAGCAATACACTAATAATGTTGTCATGTGAAGTGCTTACGTTTTTTAATTGAATGTTATGGGTCATCTGCAAAAGATGTGTCAGGAGATTCACAAGAAAAGTACATAAAACAAAGGAAACAATTTTGTCTCAAAATCCTCTCAGGGAAAGGAGCCTACCAGGTGTAAAGTTGACACTTTTGTGGTTTGCAAGTACATGTGAGTTGGACATTTCTTGTAAAATGATAGGAAACCACACCTCATTTGCCTTATGATCAACAAATCAGCTGAGCTAAAAACTTTAAGCATCATCAGATATGTTGTGTTCAGTTATGGGATCCATCAGATGGGTTGTTTGATGGACGAAATTTTTATGAGTCAGAAAAGTAGCACATGTTGAACACGCTGTATAAATGTGGACCCTTTTTTGAGAGACCACCCCTTGTGCCATCCAAGAAGTGGTCACATGTAAAGATGGTCGCCTCCTGAAGGAGATTTGAATCTTGTGCCACCTGCCAAACAACTAATTACAACTTTGAATTTCCATTCATATTTTTGATTCAAACATGATTGATGTATATACAGTAATCCCGCCTTTGAGAGACCACCCCTAGTGCCATCCAAGAAGTGGTCACATAAAGCAGGTGGCCTCCCAAAGGAGGTTTGACTCTTGCACCACCTGCCCAACAATTTACAACTTTGAATTCCCATCCATACTTTAGATTCAAACATGACTGATGCACTTACTAGACCCTATTCCATCTTGCAGTCATATTTTTACTCAGTTTGAATTTGTAACCTGGTTTTGCCAAATTATTTTACCACTTTTGTGTTAAATAGGTGGGTTTTATTTATCTGAAATGAGGAATTTCTGGATGGGCAAGTGGTCTTTTGGGGTTATTTTGGGTGGTCATTGGTCAGGTTCTGCAGGTGGTCTCCAAAAAAAAGTAAATTATCATTCGAAGGTGCTTAAATTGCACCGTGAAAATGGGTCACAAAAGGCAAGTGGTCTCCCAAAACTGGAGTCTTTCAAAAGAGGGACTATTGTATTGTGTTTTCACCTTTACTATGGTTGAAAGGTATGTAATAGTAAACATTTGTAAACCTACCATCAGACGTCCGGGTGTGAGAGCAGCAACTTTCAAAGGCCAGTTGCTTCCTAGGTAACAAACTCTGAACATCTCGTTGTGGCCACTGTGAAGAGGTTTCACCAGCCTCCTGGGGCTTCCATGTACTAGAGAGGTAGACATTGGCAGGCATGGTATTGTCATAAAGGGATGTGACTGGCCCACTGTGTGGTTGCTCAACCTTCACAAGAGTACCTGTCATCCCTGCAGAAAGTATGTTCTCATTGATCTCATTTGACAAGTCTTCTATTTCTGCGCTTAAGGATGCATCCACACATTTCTGTGTTTCACTAAAATACATTTTATCCTCTTTTTCCTCTTTCACTCGAATACTCCATGTATGCATCATTTTATTGGTCCTAACATCTTCATTTTTCACACCTTGTAGGCCCATCATTCCAGCAGTTGCATCCAAGCATTTTTGCATCTGGGCAGCACATGATTCTTCATCTTCCTCTTTTACTTGGTTGCTAGCTATCTGGTCAGTTCGAAAATGTATGCTCTCAACTTTTGCCACACTTTGCAGATTTATAATTTCCCCTTCCACTTCCCCCTCTTCTCCTGCTTGTGATGAACTATCATCAATAGGACTTTCTTTCTCCTCTCTCTTGCATTTAACATTATTTAAAGCCATGTCCAAACATTTTGGCTCCACATTGATGATGCTCATATTGGCATCAAACTTGCGCTTTCTTCAAGTTTTGTAATAATTGTAAGAGCAATACCCACTGGAGTCAGTGATATCATCCCATTAAAACAGAGTTCTACAGTACCATCACAATCTTGGTTCAATATGCTTTGGTTCATTCCCGTACTGTCATCAGGTGGTTGTCCTAAAAAAGAAAAACAAAGCATCTCACAACCTGTTTATTATCAAATTACCATGATGATCACGAAGATGGTGACAATGACCGATTGAGTATTCCTATGTGGCTAATGTGTCAGTTGGCATCATACAGCATGTACAGCTGAACACATAGGAATAATGATACCAGATAAGAAGCTTTCTTCTGGGGTTTTAAATTTGAAAAGAGCCTGTGGCAGAAAAAAAGGATGGAGCTGCTACATGTATTCACCGTTATAGAGCAACTGAACATGTATTATATACAGTGAAGATCGCATGCAAATGAGGCAAGCTGCTATTCAGCTAACATGTACAAATATTTAACATATTTTTCTTTCAAAGTCAGGGCTGCTACATGTGTATGGCCCCAAACTATAAAGTCTGAGCTGCACAATAGCTGCCACAGGTCCACAAATTGTAAAAATTTACTAGGTCAGAGAATTTTGCTACATAGCCCACTACTACAGGAAAAAAAAACAAAAAACCTTGGGGGTGGTCATGTATATGTAGCAGCCAAATAGGAATTCTTGAACTGCAACTTGAAAAATGTTTACCCTGGGGTCGAGCAGATTCCACTTTCAAACACATTTAGTAGTCAGATTTTCAATGGAGTTCTGTTATAACTCCCCTGAATTTCCTTGTTCTTGTGCATGAATGACGAAGCCAGGTTGGAAAGTCTGCCAGTAAGTGTACCTTCTCTCTTTTTGAAAACATATTTTGACACCCTGTAGGGTTAGAATTCATCGAGTTGTTCACACAACAGGTTGTGTTGTATGGGCACTGAAGGTGGGTACAGTACAGGAAAGAAAAAATTGTTATGTTTAGCTTTGTGACTGGAATTTGTATTATTTAATCCTCCTGAGCACGGAGGTTGGAGTGTTGGATAAGGGAAATTTGTGATCATAGACTGTGGTATAAAAGCTAGAAGCCCGGGAGGGAAACACAATTGGTACCTTGTACACTACCCAGAAATCATACCTCAAATGCATGCATGTATGTACAACATATTAGAAATTTTATTTGTACATGTACTGCAGTCTGATTATATAGTAAATGAATTTTGAAGAACCCGCGGGCCCTGGCCTGGATAATGTTTTGTTTGCAGTCTACTATCGAATGTAAATAAGGATTTGTACCCAGCATCCGGGGATACTGAATTATACGGGCACAGTGCAAATGTGGCCACACGCATAGTGCAGTATTATCAATACATTTTCCAAGATACTCAAGACTCTTAACCAGGACCGACCAAGTTAGTGGCCACGTCAGATGATGCCTCATGTCCCGCCAGGGGAGCTGGGCGGGTGGGTCTAATCACCGAAGGACACCAGATGACACCGAAAGACACCGACACACACCGAAGGACACCGAAAGACGCCTAATTTTGTGTTTTAATTGTAACCTGGGGACAATTAGTGGTCCAACTCTGATCAATTTTGTCACTAGCAGATTCAATATTTCTTTCCTTTTTTCTTTTTGACCAGTAAGTTGTAATTCCGACCAATGTGATCTACCTATCAGATGCGCCAGAAACTACGTACACCATTTATATAATTATTATAACTTAGTTACGCTTCTGACTCGTATGGCATACTAAAGCCAAAGGCCGTCCGTGGGGGTAGAACGATGCTAAAGGTTATAGCATGAGATCTCACATACATGATTCTATATATTCTGCTGCACGGTACCATATCATGTGTACATATGTTGTTTACTGCATTCGTTTTGTTACTATGTCTATGAGGCCCTTTATATGTGTTCTCGGCATGTCAACGTACATCAATACAACACAACACAACAGATTGAACAAACCGTTTCTTTAATTGATACTCGACAGTCCTCGACGTATGAATGAGAGTTTAGTGTTTATACACTGACCATGTTGACCCCTACCTATCTACCGCTTATGGTGAATCCTTTTCTCAGGAGTCGTGTACAATGTTGTCACCATCTTTAATTCTCCGATTGAAGAGACGAAATTTGCATATATTTATTGACATGTGAAGTGGACTTAGTCCGAGAGGTAGCTAAATATTGTGCAGACGGTCTGTTGAGCACTGCATGCATCCATTTCCTAGTAACAATGTATAGAATTGAAAGAAACGCTTTCCATATCTAATTCATTTTCACTTTAGAATCAACTGTATTGGTATCGTAGTTATTTTGTATTGTTTTGATACGGAGGACACACACATTTGCCATAGAATTAGATATAGCAGCAGATAGGCATAGTGTTGTGGGTTAAGTTGTTAGTGCTAGCCAGCAAGCTAAGCTGGGGAGGTTGACAGCAGTATATACTGGGTTGAGTGCCTGCCAGCAGTCCAGGTGGCTTTGGGACGCAGAGCTTGGGACGCAGGGCCCAGGACGCAGAGCTTGGGGCGCACAGCTGGGACGCAGAGCTTGGGACGCAGAGCTGGGACGCAGGGCCCAGGACGCAGAGCTTGGGGCGCACAGCAGGGACGCAGAGCTTGGGACGCAGAGCTTGGGGCGCACAGCTGGGACGCAGAGCTTGGGACGCAGGGCCCAGGACGCAGAGCTTGGGGCGCACAGCTGGGACGCAGAGCTTGGGACGCAGAGGGGTATATAAGGGGCACATCCCAGTAGTTGAGTAATTAGCTGTCGGATGAGGCCTGAGGGTTAGTTGTCAGATGAGGCCTGAGAGGTGTAGTCAGACAGTCACCTAAGCCAGTTCAGATTTTGTACAGCACTGAGCACTACCCGCATCTGTATTGTCATGATGGCAGAAGTTATCATCTTCAATAAATGGTTGAAACTGCAGACTCTATCTTGATTAAGTGAAAACTTAACCACTGGTGGCAAGCGTTGGATGGACCTGACAAACCCACTTTCAATAGGTGCAAAAACCTAACAATACCGTGATGTGTATTCTAATTTACATTTTCCGCCCAAAGGGGGCACTTTTTCGGGCATTGCTGGTTAAATACGGAACTTGGAATTTGACATGTTCAATTTCTGTGTCATTTACCAGTCGATTGATTGATTGACCAATGGATTGATTTAGATTGTTTGTTTACTCTTTTATATATTTTTTATAAATTTCATTTTTATTAATTCAATGTTCATCGCATGTATTGTGTTTTTTCACCCCATCATTGAGGAAATAGATATGGATAAATGTTTCTTACAATGTTCATTTTTTCGATCAGGTAGTGATATGATAGGTCAGTATTGTCCTCTGTCCCTTTACTTTGGTCATGAAAATCTTTACTTACTAACTTAATTGATTATTCTCAGGTTTAGTTGAGCCTTGAAAGTGACATAGGGTGATGTGCAATATAATTTACATTTTCCGCCCAAAGGAGGCACTTTTTCAGACATTGTTTGATAAATACGGAACTTGGTATGTTAATTATACTTCTGTGTCAGTTACCACATGTGATTGACTGATTGGCCAATTGATTGATTTAGAGGGTTCTTTTACGCATTCCTATATTTTTTATTAATTTTGTTTTGTTTGTTTTTTTCTCTCTCTCTCTCATTTTTCTTACTGCCGATCATCAGCAGACAAATATTTTATGTAAATTTATCAACCATGTGCATTTTTGGCTTGGGTGATTCAATAACCTTTTAGTGCAAAAACAAAATTTCTTGTGCTCTCATGCAGCGTATCTGAACTTAGCTTTGTATAAATGAAGTTTAGTACCATTCCATGACCTGAAAGTCCCACATTTTAATGTAAGTACGCCATAGTAGCTATCGCATAATGATACAATTACTGAAATAGAAGCTTGACCAAGTAAAAATACGTACAGCCATACAGCGTTACGAAGTCGTGTACCCAAACCGCAATTAATACCAAAATACATTGCAAGACTGAGGATTGAAGTGCAGTCAAGATAGACAGGATTTTTTCTCTCCCGGGGAAAGCAGAGTGTTAATATAATTGAGTTGTGTCTCCAAACTATAACAAGTTCAAAGGCATGCAGCCTGCATATCATCTCCGTCCGACGTCAAATAAACGATTCACAGGCTTCCTCCCTCGGAATTTATGCCTGTGTTGTAAAGAAGAAAAAAGATAAGAAAATAAACAATTCCACCGATAAGTTTGTTTGTTTGCTTGTATTATATGGCAACAGGAAGTGTAGAATAGCGCCTAAATTTTTTCGTGTACTATTGCGTTCAGTTTTCCGAAATATTTGGAAAAAGGCTTATCACACAGACACATAATGGCAAATTGAACCATGGTGCCGCAGCGCGCAACACATGCGATGAGCGTTGCGATGCCTTTGTTCTGTTCACTTGTGAACAGTAAAAATACGAGTGTAGACCTGTGCGCGTTTCTGTTTGTGTTAAAGCATTGTATTTAGCATTTTTTAACCAAGAATATCTTTTTCAGCTGAATGAAATGTTCACAGTTTGACATAGCTATTTCTAACCTGATGTCTTTACTCCTACAACCATTGCATGCACCACAAAATTGGATTGATCCGGATCCTGGCAACATTTTAAAGTAATATTACAGTTGCATTACTGGCTGTGGACATGGTTTGACATACCATACACAATAAATATGTTTTTGTTTAATTAAGTTATTCATTCAAGCCTTAGATTGGTTTGATCAACCGTGTACTCTCTCTCTCTCTCTCTCTCTCTCTCTCTCTCTCTCTCTCTCTCTCTCTCTCTCTCTCTCTCTCTCTCTCTCTCTCTCTCTCTCTCTCTCTCTCTCTCTCTCTCTCTCTCTCTCTCTCTCTCTCTCTCTCTCTCTCTCTCTCTCTCTCTCTCTCAACTTGCCTGCCTTTGTTTAATTTTATTTTGTCCATTATGATAAGCTACATATAGTAATTCCATTCTTTTTCTGAACTCAGGAATCCGTATTTTAACATTAGTACTACCTAATTATTTTTTTTAATCTTTTATTGTCTGCACATATGGCATACATCGGGAGTGGTGGCTACATTTATTTAATCTAGTAACTTTTTTCTGCAATTCATTATTCTCTGTTTTTAAGCTTTATTATTGTAAAATCTGTCATCAATGTATTATAATCTCGTAAAATTTGGGTACATTTACACCTGTAAAAATCAAGTTACGTGTGTATAAGTTTCCTTTTGGGAAAATGGGTACAATAGTGAACGAAAATGTGAGCTTTAATTGACGCTTACTGTTGCCAAATAATATAAGCAAACGAAGGGTGCTTGCTTGATCCATGTTACAATTGCGAACTCAAAATTTAGCATCATCGTACCGCCTCCACCCCCGCCCCCTCTCACGGAGGCCACTTTAGAATGCCACGAATTCGAACCGTTAGTGCCAACGTAGCTTCTGGCGCAGTCTGATCGGTAAATCAGATTGGTCGGACCAAATTGTTGGCCTACAGATGAAGAGGAAAGATAATCTTGAATCTGCTAATGACAAAAATCCTCCGAGCTGGCCCACTAATTGTTACCTGGGGACAAGCAAGCGCGCTTCGCGCGCTTGCTTATCCCCAGGTTACAATTAAAACACAAAATTAGCCGTCTTTCGGTGTCCGGCGGTGTCTTTCGGTGTCCTAAGGTGTCCTTCGGTGTCATCTGGTGTCCTTCGGTGATTAGACTCACCGGAGCTGGGCCTACCGTTGTTTTATATCATCGTTAACAGCTCCCTGCCTCTGGTTTGACTGAAAGTGGTCTGGCAGTGGCAACACCAGCACTGGTACAGCATGCAACGCCGACGGATAATGTCATGGAGACTATTAACGAGATACCGGCATGATAATGTCAATGTCAACGTAATATGTCCATTTGTGTTTTTTCAACTTTAAAGGGGTCCGCATCTCGTTTGTAATCCTTTCACTTCCTGTTGAGTTCACGTTCAGTCCTGAACAGTTGAAAGGTGGACATTTTTTTTCTTTGTTTTAATGTAACTCGCATACAACGGTACGCTTTCATTTATCTTCTCCATCCCCGTTCGAACTGTTAAGCTTCTGTCCATGCTGTTCGGTTCTCCGATTCTGGTGGCGAAATGAGAAACCAAATGTCAACCCGATTTTTGGCGACATCTGGCGTCAGTTTAAAATTGACAAAACCGGACGCCAGATGCCGCCCCTTACATTTTTTACTGTCTGAGTGACAACCCAGACATTTTGTTTTTTCAAGAATTCTTTTTTTTCTTTCTTCACAACCAAAAGCTCCATATCTTCCAAAATATTGCAGATAGACATAAAATTTCGATGTGCGTATGTGGGATTGTGACACCTGCCAATATGATGGGCAGTAAATGAAATTTGTATAATTTTAAATTATGCGAATGAGAGGCATTCAAAAATTTAAAACTTGAGTATTTCCCAAGCCATTACAGATAAAGATACCATTCCAACTTCAATTGATAAGTTTGGGGCAAAGCGGCATCCAATGAACCATGAACCATGAACCAAAGTTGTACGATTTTAATTTATGCAGATTAGGTGAATGTTTAAAATTATAATAGATACATGTAGAGGTGCCATTCCAACTTCAAATTATGTTGTTGGGGTTTTTTTTGTATGTTTTTTTGTTTGTTTGTTTGATTTTTTTTGACATGGATGTATCCAATGAACCATGATCCAAAATTGTACATATTTAATTTATGCAAATAAGATTAATACACACGAAATTTAAATATTGGATAACTTCAAAGCTATTATGCATAGAGGTGTCATTCCAACTTCAATTTGTAGGAATGTGACATAGCCCATCCAATGAACCGTAAACCAAAGTTGCAGGCTTTAAATTTATGCAAATCAGGCAAATACACAACATTGAAATGTTGAATAGCTTCAAAACTACTTTAGATAGTAGTGTCATTCAAACATCACTTTAAAAGTTCATGACATGGTCACATCCAATAAACCAAGAACCAAAGTTGCATCATTTTAATTAATGCAAATTAGGCGTATAAACAAAATTAAAATTATGTTGAACAATGACAAAGTGTACCACATCAAACTGTCCTCATTTTGAAGGCACCCAGACAGATTAGCTATGAAACAAATCTTCTTTTCTAGTTTTAAAAAAAAATTTTTTTTTTTTTATTTTTTTAAAATTTATATTCAGTCAAGTAAATGTAACGAGAGAGAAATATATACATATTTGGTGTTATATATATGCTAAGAAGAGAAGGTCAAGAAATGCTTCGGTACGAAAAACAGTTATAAACAAACACTGCAAACTCACTCGTTAGTGCCTTTTGTGCATTCATGTGAGGGGTACTAATACTATGATAACGATTGGTACAGGTTACAAATCATCAACATGTAATTTCCATCTGGCACAATATTTTTGTCTCAGACAAAATTCACACAAACGATCTTGAACACCTGCTGTGTGTGTGTGTGTGTGTGTGTGCGCGCGTGTGTGTGTGTGTGTGTGTGTGTGTGTGTGTGTGTGTTGTCTTTTAATTTTCTTTTTTCTTTTTATTATTTTTTTGTTTTTTGTTTTATCTTGTTTGTTGTTTTTTGTTTTGTTTTGTTTTGTTTTGTTTTTTGGTTTTGGTTTTGGTTTTTGTTTTTGTTTTTGATATTTTTTTATCTCAATTTTTTGTTTTGTTTTTGTTTTTTTGGTTTTGTGTGTGTGTGTGTGTGTGTGTGTGTATGTGTGTGTTTTGTTTTGTTTTGTTTTGTTTTGTTTTGTTTTTCTCATTTTTGTTGTTTTTTAGGGGGGGTCTTTTTAAAGGGTACGTCCGAATGCCCGTCCGGATGTGCACATTCTCGTTGCTCCAATTTGGCAATATGCTTATCTTACCTGGTAACATGAACTGATTAGATTTTGGTGTCACCATGACCTAATTTGACCAAACGGCAGCCTAATTACGTGTTCGTTAGGGCTCGTTACCAAGATCTCTCCAGAATGCTTCCACGTATTTTGTTCACATTTGGGGACCCTTTCTGTTTGCGGGTTGTCCGGCCGGATGTCTGTCCGGATGTCCGTCCGGATGTGCACATTCTCATTACCGCGATATCGACAGAATCCCTCCATGTATTTTGCCCTATATTTGGCAATAAGCTTATGTTACCTCGCAACATGAACTGATTAAATTTTGGTGTCACCATGACCTTATTTGAGCAAATGGCACATTTTTTTACTGGCGGATCCTTTAGTAAACGCTTTGTGCTGAAGGTTTGTCTAGTTTTTCTTTAATATCGAGGGCTCTATTTTAAAGTCATGATCGGTGCATGAAAATTTTGCTAAAGCTGTCCCACATGTACATTTTAACTCTATGAGTGCCAAATTTTGGACTGAGTCAACAGCTTTTCTCGGCGCGCATCGGGAGCATTGCACCCAATGCACGCCAAGAAAAGCTGTTGACCTGGGATATTTTCTCTGGATCTATGGCCATGCTGGTACTTGGATGAAAGACTTTTTACGAGGAATACGAATCTGAGATCCTAATGATAATTAAGACTAGCTTGACTTTAGTAGATCTTAGGGGTATGATGCCAACTTAAATTCATAAGTTCATGCTGTAGGCACAACCAATGAGCTAACAAGCAAATGCTATGGACTTAAGTTTGAATTGATGCCAGCTGGCGACACTTGAGCCATTGAAACATTGACTATACTGAAACTTATAAAAGATAGAGGAGGCATCTCCAAGGCGCATCCAATAAACAGTGTAGCAAAAATTATTTTAATATATGTCAAGACATTTAAGTGTTGAATATCTTCAAAAGTATTACAGCCTATTTGCCTATGATGTTACATTGGCAATAACGGTAAATATGTAAAGCAAACGATTCTTTTAACATGTCCAAACAATATCATATTGCATAGAATATATTAATCTTTTTTCAATCTTTAACCATAAACTGATCAATGGCAACAAGTCGAACTGAAATGCAGCAAAACTACCGTGAAACAAGAAAAAAGAGATCAAGATGGACACATTAGAGAGAGGATGTGTACCCATTGGTGAAAGAACACGAAGGGAACAGAAACTATACTGAAAACAAAATAGAAAGAAAGAACGAAAGTATGTGGCGATTGCAAGGACGTGGACAATTATAAATGCATAATTATGATATAAAAATCAAACATGTGAAATAAACCAATTAAATAAATCTGCATGCCATCGTGGTTTTACCTGATCACCTCGGCCTACTTGGTTATTTTGTGAAGAAAATGCTTTCGATATGATAAATTTTACATCGAGTCTTACTGTGTGGTAGTCTTGCTTAAGACCCTTTCTTTGTTAATAGTGAAAAAAATAGATTTTATAATAATTTATGCATGTTGGACCGTCGTAGCGTCGAGCTTGAACGAGCCATCCCGCGAACTAGGCTGGCGAGGTGTGATGAAAGGCGTGGTTTTGGGGGAATTCATTCATTTTTGAGGGATTGCTCTTTCGAATGACCACCCATATAGGGGAGATCTAAAATTGGTCACACAAGGCAGGCGGCCTTCAAATGAGGGAAGAACAATATCATGAGTGAAAGTTTTCAGTCTTTAGATGAAAATCGGTCAAACTGTTGTGTAGTTCGCATTATAAAGTACACTGGTCCCTGTCACCAGAGACCACTCCAACATTGACAAAAAGTAGTCTTATGAGACAGCTGGTCTTTCATGACAGGTGAATTAACATTGGAAGTATAGAGATTGAGAATCTGAAAAGCAGTCTCTCAGGACATGGACTACTGTATAGGATAATACAGCTATTCAGTCAAAGCGGGCATAGACAATTTTCACTCATGTACCATGCATGTATGGAATAGACAGATATTGAGGCCTGGTCTCGTGAGTGTGGTCAGGGAAAAAGCTGATTTACGCTCATTCGTGTTATTTGCTCTTAATAAAAAATACATATAGGACGTTAAATATTGTAAAGGTTATTGACCACTGTCAAGTAAAAAAAAAAAAAAGAAGTTCACGTTTAACATGAACATGTAGTGCTTAACCATTGTTGATATCTATGTATTATGAAACCTGTTTCATGAGACCACTGTGATGAAAGACTGCCTGCCTTTTCAGACCATGCTTACCCTGTCTATCTTGCTATCTTTCACGCTTTTTAATCTCTATTGAGAGACCACTTACCTTATGTGACCATTTTTAGCCTGTCCTATGGACAGTCTCTCAAAAGTGTTATTTAAGTCTCCAAACGCTGGCAAACGCTGGCAAACTCTACCTAACGCTGAAGCCCAAGAGGGTCAATTGGACTTCAGTGTTACGAGCCTTAAAAGTGTGGTTACCTTTAGCCAGCCTATGTAACGCTGGGAAATGCTGTCTAACGCTGGCTATGAAACGCTGGGAAACGCCTTGAAACGCTTAAATGATCAATTAACGCAAAAAATGGTTACCATTGATTGTTACCACAGACGAGCCTTAAAAGTGTGGTAAGTCCGCGCATTTCTGTGAGATCCCTGCTGACTTTTTCAGTGGATTGACACTGAATTTTGTGAACGAAAGGATAGATAATAATTTTGCTGGGTGTGGTTGGTACTTAAGAGAACTTGATGCCAAATAAAATTTAAAGCCTGAAATATTTGTTTGTTTGTTATTTTTTAGATTTTTACATACTGTTTCCTCCGTCTTCACCCGTGTTTATATATTTAGACCTGCTTGGCTGGAATTGGTACTTGGATGGGTAGCGTGGAACATATCTTGACTGAAATCAGGTCTCCTGTTAGAACCATTCATTTCGTAGCGGAATAGATAAAAATTAATAAATCCTTTATCTGCTTGTTATTTTTTGACACAATAAAACAGTATTTGCGTAAGCCATAAATATTTTTGGTTTGATTGTACAAGTAATACAGGTCACCCTGCCAAGTGGCAAGCAGAAATATCAAAAATAAAAATCATGCATGGTAATTTTGACCATTTTATGATCGTATACTACACTCAATATTCTGTGAGTGTGGAATCATTTTGCAGGTGGTGTTCGTAGGTTACCTCCGTTACAGTAACCAAAATATGTAGCTAACAAAGGGTTTATAACTAGGTATACATCAAGCATAACCAGCACGAGGCAGTGGTACTTCAAGAATGAAGGTGCAAAAAAAAATTAATGTTTGCCTACAATTCAGTGTGAGCCCTCAAAACAAAACTATTCAATGTGGATGGCGGTGGGAGGAGAGCAAAGAAAATATGGATGAAAATATCAATGTCTGTTGTGTTTACGCATCATGCAAAGTCACAGCTATGACCCAAATGAACAACCTGAAAATTAAACAGAAATACTAGCTATCTTCCTCAGACATGATTATGTTGTAACTGCTTTTCCTCAAAATTCCAGTTAATGACAGTTATACATATAAGGTGGTAGCGGAAGTAAGGTGGCGACATTGACATATCCTACACAGCACATATATTAAAGATTTTGACACACTTTGAGTGCAATCATTTTACAATTTCATTCTACTAATCCTAAACATTTAATATATAAGTATTCATTCTTATGTCAGGTGTATTGAGGCAATGGGGCCAATTTTTACATCAAATTGCGCCATTTTACTTATCTGGGCCCAGTGGCTACTGAAAAGCCTACTATCCTATTTTTAAGGGCCGCACAACACCAGTTCCCACTTCGTCCATGTACCTGACTTTGTCAATACTGATTATTTGCAACACACACGCTTTTGGAAAACTCGATGACGTAATTCAGCTATCCGTCTCACCTTGTACATTTAATTTATTTTAACATAACTAATTTTTGTATTTTTTTACTCTTTCAATTTTCCAAATTCTCGTTAAATCTTCAACAGGTAAGCCCAATACTTACTTGTTCCTTGGTGTGGAAGTCAAAAAAGCAGGTAGAAAGTTAGGAAGTCTCATGTTTCTTTGTATTCTTGCCATTCTACCAGATTTGATATTCAAAGAGTGTTCTCCAAATATTAATTGCATCACTGTATTTACATGGAAAAATGTTTCATAGCTGAGTTGCACCTTTTTCTATATTTTTTTTTACCTCAGCTGAGCTAAAAATTATCTTATGATCCTTTGTTCGTCTGTCGAGTCATATTTTCGACTTCTCCAAAACCGTCAGTCGGAGTCTATGAGCAGGTGTTTCAGCACGTTCAAAACGATTGAATTCGTGAACTATTGGAAACAAATGAATTGCTGTCGTAGGAAGCAAATGGAATGCTTGTAGACGATTCTCTGTCACACTCTCACTGCACGTGAGAGAGAGCAGGCTGTGGCCATGATTGCACGGGATCTGGTCCCGGGAAACATGGAGAAAGAAAGAAAACCAGGAACTGGTGGATCATGACTTCCCTAGCCTCATCGCTTTTAACTCAGCTGACTTATCAGTCAGCTGAGCTTATTTGATAGCCTGTCGTCCGTCCACAATTCACATTTTCGACTTCTCCGAAACCGTCCACCAGATTCACTTCAAACTTGGTGAGAATGTACTTTGGATCGGTAACTACTAAGTTTTACAAATATTTAGGGTTCAGATATATATATATATTTATATATTTATATATATATATATATATATATATATATATATATATATATATATATATATATATATATATATATATATATATATATATATATATATATATATATACATATTCCTTTTTTTGGCAAAATCTTTTAAAAATCTTCTCCCAACCACTTGGCCAATTGCTTCAAAATTACATAGCGTCACTTCTGGGTACCGCAGGACCTAAATTTACTCAACAAGTGGCGCTGCGACTCTCTCTCTCTCTCTCTCTCTCTCTCTCTCTCTCTCTCTCTCTCTCTCTCTCTCTCTCTCTCTCTCTCTCTCTCTCTCTCTCTCTGTCTCTCTCTCTCCCCCCTAATTTTTGTGTGTTTTCGCTATTTTCATCTTCTTTTTCAAAAACGTCACTGATATTATGCTGAAAAGATGGTATTTCGGTTCTTTGTAGAAGGGTCACACAAATTTGTTCACCAGGTGGCGTTGCTATAGATCCATTTTGATCCAGTTTTTCAATTCGGGTACTAGTCAGTCAATGCATATATTCCTATTGATTACTAAGTTGGCGAATGGGAACTGCTGTGACAACTCACATTTTCGACTTCTCTAAAACCGTCATCCAGATTCACTTTGAGCTTGGGATGTACCGTGGGTGTTTCTACCAGGTTTGTTAAAGTGGTCTCGATCAAGAGACTTTTTCTTATATCTGTGTTGCAACACAGACATAATGTTTTTTCTATGAATTCTTTCTTTCTGTCTGTCTTTCTTTCCTTTTTACAGACAAATTTGTCCTACATTTCATTTGAAAAGTATTATACGTAGAAACTCCAAACTCGGCATGATTATACTTCCATATATGAAGCCTTGAGTTTTTGTAAAGAGGTTCAACTGTTTTGAAAATAATGAAAATTAGGGCCATTTGAAAATTTAAATCTTGAATATATCCAAATTATTACAGGTACAGGTAACCAATCCAACTTCAATTAATATGTTTGTAAAACTGCACATTTTTGTAATTCACATGTGACCTCAAAAGGTCAAAGGTCAGAGTCATTTGGACCTTTGAAATTTTCTTCTAGCCATAACTCCATCAATTTTTATCCAATTTTTGATCATGTTGGGCTCAATTTGTAGATATTGTAACACTACACATTTTTGTAATTTATATGTGACCCCTAATGGTCAAAGATCAAGGTCATTGGGACCTTTGAAATTTTCATCAAGCTGTAACATGGTCAATTTTTTATCCAATATTGATCATGTTGGGCTCAAATGGTAGCAATTGCAACACTTCACATTTTTGTAATTTACATCTGACCTATAAAGGTCAATGTCAATCGGACCTTTCAAACTTTTTTATCTAACCAAAAATTGGTCAATTTTTATCCATTTTGATCATGTTGGGCTTAAATTGTAGCTATTGTAACACTGCATATTTTTACAAATTACATGTGACCTTTAAAGGTCAAAGGTCGAGGTCATTTGGACCTTTGAACATTTCTTCTAGCCATAACTCCGTCAATTTTTAACTAATTTCGATCTTGTTGGGATCAAATTGTAGCTTTTGTAACACTACACATTTTTGTAATATACATGTGACCTATAAAGTTCAATGTCATTTGAACCTTTGAAATTTTATTCTAGCCATTACGGGGTCCAGTTTTATCCAATATTGATCATGTTGGGCTCACATTATAGATATTGTAACACTACAAATTTATGTAATTTAGATGTGACCTTTCAAGGTAAAAACTCCAGGTAATTTGGACCTTTGCAATCTTAGTCTAGATATTACTACGTCAATTTTTGTCCAATTTTAATCATGTTGGACTCAAATTGTAGATATTGTAACACTGCACATTTTTGTAATATAGATGATGTGACTTTAAAGGTTAAAAGTCAATGTCATTTGGACTTTTAAAATTTTCATCGAGAGATAACTCAACCAATTTTCATCCAATATTGATCGTATTAGGCTCAAATTGTAGCTATTGTAACACTGCACATTTTGAATATTTACATGTGATCTCCAAAGGGCAAAGGTCAAGGTCATTTGGAACTTTTAAATTTTCATTTGATTACTCAACCATTTTTTTTATTAAATTCTTATCATATTGGACTCAAATGGTAAGTATTGCTTCAGTGCTCATTTTCGTGAGCCAGATTCACTTCCAACTTGGTGGGGATGTATCTTGGATGAGTCTCTGCCAAGTTTGCTCAAATGATTACGGTCCAGTGATTTTTTTCTTTTTTTTTTTTGTATCAATTTTCTTCATTGTTTTTGACAAAATCAAATAAAATCTTCTCCAAAAGCACTTTGCGAATTGCTTCGAAATTGTATACGGACACAAGATGTTATAAGGGCAAGACTTACATGGTACATCAGTGACCTTGACCTCACTTTCAAGGTCACAGGTCTTCTTACATGAATTTTAGTGTTAGTGTCATAACTTAATCTATGACTTTAATATTGGCCATGGTGGTGGTTCTTTATTTGGGCCAGAATGACCCAGTACATGAAAGACGTTGCCCTAATTCTCAAGGTCACAGGGTCACCTTTCTGAATTGTATTGTTCACCTGATAACTTGAGAACCTTTTGAGCTATGACCTTGTTCATAGTGGTGTAGTAGCCTTTGTTGTGGCCAGACATGAACAATACATCCATGACATTGACCTCATTCTCAACTTCACAGTGCCACTAGTGCGATGAATTTCTAAAGTCAGCTGAGCAAGGGCTGTTAACACAGCCCTCTTGTTTATTTTTCTTTTCTCCACTAAAACGGAGAGCTACAGAATTATTATCATTTTGCAATGGAAAGCTGGTCATGGTTGGCACTACTGTTACTTTTCATTCAATTATTAATTATCATAGCTCATCGATGTAATTCAACCTGCAAATTATGTCACTTCTCAAATCTTCAAGGACAGCCAGGTTCTAGATTGGCTACTATGTGTAGCAGAGAACACACAGCATGATCTGCTTTGGAAGCAATGGTTAAGACATTTCAGAGTAAATATGCTTCATGCACAGTGCCAGCCAAGCACAGCCATTTCTCACCACCTCACAGGAGATACAGGAGAGACCATCGTGGACCTGGGCACTTGTGAGAATATTGAAATGCATGTCAGTAACATCCAGGAATGCGTCTGTATGCATGCCCCGCATTGGTCGATGTTTGTCGATCAGTACATTTAAGGCAAATTATAGCCATATAAACATCAAACATGAAAAGTTTGAAAAAATATAACTGTTGATATCTCGCACACTTTAAACATTTCGTTGCCAGGCTTGAGGTCACGGGCCCGAAGGGCGGCCGCCTCCATGACGTCACACTTTGAAACCAGACTGTCGCTGTCGCCGTTTGACAGATCGCTGAATAATGTTTTCCGTACTTCAAAGGCTCTTTTATTGATGTGATTGGCCAAGAATTGATTGACAACCTGCCCGAATGTTAAGGGACGATGTTTACTACGTTTTGTACAAATATCAGCTCAACTTGAGCAAATGGTATTGTTTCAGAGGTAAATGATCAACGTCAAAGGCCTTTAAAGCTTGTTTTCTCAGAAAGGATAATAAGACGAGAACCCCACCTTAGAGTGGTTATTCCAAGAAAACGACTGGACAAATTTTAATCCGATTAACGGCTTTTGATTCTGTAATGTCTGAATTGCATGAACGATTCAGCGATTTTCCAAATTTTGCTTCGTTCTTTTTCTATGAAAAGAAGAAAATGAACATCCTGAAAATCAAAGGGAAAATTGAAACGTCAAACTTTGAGGATGGATAACAGAAAAACGAAACCAAACATAAAAAATCGCAGGATCGTTTTTTTGTTGCCAATATGTCAGGATTAAGATGCAAGTGTAATTATGATTTTATCACAAATAATTAGTGAGTTATATTGATATTTATGGTGTGGATGCTTTGCGGTCAACGCTCAATTGTTTATTCAACAATAAACATCACAGACACCCAAATACGGGACATATGAATTCTTTGGAGCATGACGATTACACACATGTATGGTATGTTATCCTAACGCAAATACATTTTGAGCCAGGATTGACTAAAGTGGGATTTATTTTTGGTGTCTTACCTGTCCTTAAAATATCAGAATGACCCAGAATATTGTCACCACCCAAAAAACCACACTGCACTGGTTTATGTATGATGCTGTGTCATTTGTCCAAACAAATGGGAAGAAGAGAGATAAAATCTATGGAGAATTGTGAAATTGCTACTTTGGAAATATCATGCATAGTGCCAACATTGTGGGGCATGTGGAAGACATCCATTAGGTTTGGGATCATTATGATCAAATGTTCAGTCCTAAAGTATGGATAGACTACGAAGAGTTCAATTAGAATAACCTAAACTGAGCCACCAAGCAGCTTTAAATATACCAGTTCCAAAATGGGAACAGCTCAAGGGCAACCTTCTGTCCACGTCTGCCTTTAAACATTTCCTCTCTGAAGAATGGTCTGGTGATCTGATGTCGCAACAGATTTCACCCGACATTGCATTGTATCTTGGTGGAACATTTTCAGATACAAACAAGGCTGTTTGTTTTAGCAATATAGGTGTGGTGTCTATTTCTGAGCTGGAAAGTACTTTAGAACAAGCTGATACTAGGATCATTCCTCATGTGCCATACTCTGATCACTGTGGATCAGAGCATGCTGTTTGCATGGTCAGAGTTTATTCCAGCTCAGGTAGTATCTTTTGCCGTTGAACCCAGTATAGTAAATGTTCTGCTTGCTGTGCATGCTATGACCGGTGGTCACACCATGGGCAGGTTCTGCATAAAGGATAAAAAAATTGCGTTTCAAGCATTGAAACAAGATCTTATAATTTATGAGGACTTGGCTAAGCTTGCATCTCATTATGCTATAATTCCTGCAATAGCTCTGACTGGATCCCATTGTTTGGTATAGTGCACAACATTTCACGAGTTTGAATGATCTGAGAGCACATCTGTACAACAGGCAAAAACTGAAGGATCTCAGCTCACTGCCACTCACAGAGGATGCATTTGAAGAACACGTTTGCTCTATGTCTGGCACCAACTGTACATATCGAAGAAAGTTCTTTTCAATGATACACAGCTATGTCCTCTTGAGGTTGGATGGACGCTTGCAAGATGGGTATATGGTGCCAGTTTGCATGACTCAAGCAAATCATCCCCCAGACCTGAAAAGGAAAACATAGTGTAAGAAGGGATATATAGTACGTGATTTGTTTCTTTTATTATAATGCATAACAGTGATGCTATATGACTGTGCATGGTTAAAAAATAGCATTGTTTGGGCTATATCTTTTTGGCCAGCTTTTGGTATGTCGGTTACATCTATTATTAATTTCTGTTATAAAGAGGCTTTGCTACACTCCATACTTGTATAATTAGAACCCTTGGCCAAAATACAAATGCAATTGAAAACAGAACTGGGTCTTTAGTACTGACACTCTTCAAATGGCTTTTGTATTAATTTCATATCTCTTACCGAGTACTTTCCACTGGTAAGGCAGGAAGTCCACAATGTCAGAGATGCACGGAGACCAAGGATGTATTGTCGGAGTGGCGCACACTCAGAAAACAATTTCTAGCAAGCTGAGTAAACCATTACAGAAGAAGATCGAAGCCCACCTCTGGCAATTCTATATATGACCAATTCTGAGAAACCTCACTTGCGGATGTGCTGTGTGACAACCACAGAGTGTGGAGGTCAAGCACTTGAGAGTCCCTGCGGAACATGCTCATCTGCAGTTGCACCAGAAGTTGTGACCATGCTGGTAAGCGTAGTGGAGGCCTGATGCTTAATTCCAAATGGTCCATGGACCAATCTGTCCTTGGTCACCAAGGGAGTGACTGGAATCAAGTTGCAGTCAATGGACCAAACCTTCAGCAGTAACCTTGGTAAAATATGTGGGGGCAGAAAGGTATATGCCCAAAGGTTGCTTCAGTCCATGGCTAGAGCATCCACCACCAGAGCCTGGGAATTCAGAATAAGTGAGGCATAACCTGGATGCTTTGAGTTTATTTTCGGTGCAAACAGGTACACATATTGGGTACCCCACCTGGCCCACATGGCCTAAACGACCTGTAGGTGGAGTGACCACTCCACCCCTACTGGCTGACCTCTTCTCAATAGTTGGTTGGCCAGGACAATTTGTAGTCTTGGGACATGCCTTATGTGTGGTGGACATTTTGTTTGGATCACCATTATATGATGCATTTGGCAAGCACTGTCAGTTTTCAGGAACAGGATCTGGTGGTTGAGGCACACGATCACAGTCCTTTTGTCATATATATCCAGGATGTGTTTTCCTCTACTAGGTCCTGGAAGTGGAGATGTGCTAGGCATATTACCTCCAGTTCCAACCAGTTTATGTGGTGGGACACGGACTGTTCAGGCCAGAGGCCTAACACCATCCAGCCCTCCATATGGGCTTCACACCTGGAGTTGTGCCTGAAAGGACAGCAAAATCTGTCCTGTCATGACATTCGTCAGAATGGTCCACTCGAGGAGTTGCAGGCAGATACGCCTTGAGCATCAACTGAAGTCTTTCCCACCTGTCTTCCAAAAGGTGACAGATGGAGGCAACCTGATCAAACTGCATGCCGAGAAATACAAATATCTGCTCCAACATTAGGCTGGACATTGGGAGAATCACAGCCAGGCCAAAGTGTCTGCAAACCTCCAGAATGGTCTGTGTGTGATGCTTCAAATCTCGACACCAAAGTGCTTGGATAAGCAAATCATCCAGGTACACATGGATGCAAATGGCACTTCGGTGGAGGTGCATGGCAACTGCCTGCACAAACTGGGTGAACACCAGAGATGCCATGGCAAGCCTGAATGGGATTGCCCTGAACTGGTAGACCTGGCCCAAAAATGCAAACTGAATACTTCCTTGCAGTCCTTGCAATTGGCACACATGCCAAGATCCAACAGGTAATCCATTCCTGGGGCCCCAGGGCCACCACCACCAACTGAGGGGTCTAACTCTTGAAGGACAGGGCCTCTAAGTATGTGTTCAGCATTGACAGATCTATGACTGGGTGCCAACCTCCATCCCACTTGGGGACAAAGAAATGTAGGTTGTAGAACCCTGGCAAGCCATCATCCACCACCCCCTCTATTGCACCTTTGCTCTGAAGTTTTTCCACTGCCTCTAAGAATGCTGATGCATTCGATTCCTGGGCAGGAGGCATGAACCACTTGGAGTGGTGGCTCAACAGAGGCCTGTCTTTGCCACACGACAGCAAGTAGCCAAGTGTCAAGGTGTGAAAAAAGAAGGAGGCATTTGTTATGGACTCCCATTGAGCACAAAAGGCAGAAAGACAACCACTGACAGGGCACTCTGAGCAGTCCAGAGTGGTGGTTGAGGGAAGGAGAAAATGACTAAACAGAGTCAGTCAATGCCTTGGTCTGTGTTTGCTCTGGGGAGCAGGCCCAAAGGTCCTGCACCCAACAAACAACTTCCGCCATCTCTCCTTCAAACAGTGTGCTGGAGAAGAGAAGCTCTGTTTGTGCTCTGCAGAAGATTGGCAAACAGTGACCCTGGAGGTAGGCATTCCTGTGTGACAAACAGAGGTTCACCTCAAGCATACAAGGTGTCCTAACCGGGTGGTTGATCACTCACAACAACAAAGTCACAAGCAGAAACACCTGGCCAAGCCAGTCCCACACTGCCTCCATGATCTTGGAAGATTGCTAGAGGTCCTCCCGGAGAGACCTCAAGGCAGCCAAAGAGACATCAAAATATGACGTCATCAGGACAGAGCCCCTGGCATCTTCTTCCAGTCTCTTGAAGGCCTCTGCAGATGCTGAGATGGACTTTGGTTGTGAAGCATCAAATTCATCCCAATCCAAATCCACAAGGACTGGATGTGAGGAAAATATCTACTCTGGCACACAGTATCACTTCCTAGGAACATCTGGCAGTTAGAGGAGTCACGGTTGGTGGAGATAGCCAGCAGTCAGACCTCCACACAAGTGCGTCCTATCTTGGCCATTAGCTGGTTATAGATCTCAGCTGCAAAAGGCAAGAAAGGAATGGGGGTCCTATGACATGCATCCTTCAGGGACAAGCCCTGGCAGGACATCCCAACAACCCCGCACTTCCCCTCCACTGTACAGACAACCGCCTCGTTACCCTCATGGCTCTGAATAATGGCTTTGAGATGCTCAAAGCCCATGGGCGTTGTGGCAGAGCTGGGGTGGTATCCCAGAACCTGTTTCCTTCCCACACCAAGGAAGCCACAGGGCTCAGCCACTCAGAGCAACAGTGTGAGGGCCTGCTGGGAGCCCATGGCCTGGGACGAATCCAACAGCAGGGGCTCATTCTCCAAGTAAGTGCCAATATGTGAAGACTCGGCAACCATATGAGGGACATGAATGCCCGAAGCCTTGTTGAACAACTTTTCATCCATTGGCAATGGGGCAGCCACTTGTGACAGAAACAAATCTTCATCACCACACCTTGTGATAGGGTAACAAAGACTTCCATGGAAGACATGGCCTCCTCCTTCACAGCCTGCTTGCCCTCTTCCAAGATGGGACTAGCGAGCTGGACTTCTGGGGGATGCAGCACGGAGGCCACAACTGCCACCGACTTGCAAGTCTGCTGGTCAAGGGGCACCTGCTGGAGAGAACTCCTGAGTCTTTGGTGTCAAGTGTTGGCAGGGGCGATTTAAGACAAAGTCTCCTCCCACAACTGCTGCTCCTTGCAGAGCTCGAGCTCTGCTTGCCTCTCAAAAGAGGGAGGCAGGGTGCCTGGCTCAAACTCAGCACAGGGGAACCACTAGCAGCTCTGTCTGAGATGAACCCCAAGGAGCAGCCAGTGGAGCCAACACTAGGGCTGGAGGTACCAGAGATGGCACTTGGGTTGCAGAAGGGGCCATCACCACAGGATCTGAAGGCTCACTACAGGTAGAGGACGCTATCATTGACTTGGGTACCTGTTTTGTACTCCGACATGCCCAGACTTTCAAGGCCAGCTCTCTGACCTGAGAGGTCGAGAGGTCAGTTGTGGCTTTGGTGTTCTGGGACATCCAGACTTTTGACCCAAATGATCGGGGAATAGGCCAAGGTTCCTGGATGCCCGGACAAGAACCTGTAGGTTTCCATCCTGGCTTCACCAATTTGAGCTTATTGGATTCCACGTGCTTGGACCAGGGAGACAAAGATCTCAAGAGATCCAACTTGCGCTTAGCCTGCCTCTTTTTGGAGGACTCCGAAGTGGTTGGCTCAGAGGTGAGAATGAGTGCCCTTGGCATCTCTACTAGGTCTCCAGCTATGGACTCCAAGTCAAGGACAAACCTCAGATTAGTGGCTAAAGGAGCATTGGCTGTCATCTGTGCTTTAGGTGAGTGCTCAGATCACTGAAGGTAATCTCTTGCTTCCCTGCTTGCAGCTACATCCCCTGCTCTCCTTACTCCCCCAGGGGGTTTCAGGTGTTGAGATGGCAGCCACCTGAGTGTGCAAGCAACACTTGTTGGTTTGTCTTTGCTTCTCTAGTGGAGTTGCAGGAGGAGACTTGACAGAATCAGATTCGAAAGCCAGTTGTTTGGCAGCAACTGCTTGCTGCCTACGATTAGCTGTATCACTCTTCGTCCTGGCCTGCTTGTAGAGCAGTGACCTGTCCTCTCCCCAATCAGCACAGAACTTGCAGGGCTGCTCACAAGAGCAAACATAACCAAGTTGTTGACGACAACCACGGCAATGGTCATGATTGTCCCAAGCAGCCATAAAGTGGTTCCATGAATCCATCTCCTGGTCTTTTCCCAACAAGGGAGAAGTAGTAGTGGTCACTGGATCAAAACCTTAGGCTCACTGCCAAGCAGTGATTGCCTAGTGAGCACTGTCTTCCCTCTCTCTATGATCTGATCATGTAGACGCCATCTTGAAAAACTTGGGTTTAAGTCAAAACGCCCAAATCTACTTCCACGTTTATACAGATATCTGTAGATCAAATACATTCTATCCAAGCCTCCAAGGAGTCCTGGACTGCTCAGAAAAGATTTGTCACAGAAAAAAACGTGCATGAAGCACTAAAACAGTGTTTGTGAACAAAAGATCAGAGAGCTTCCAACTCAATAGAACCACCCTGTTAGGCACCCAAGGAGAGCAAGTACAAGGGGACATACGCACTAAGAGTCACCACCAGGTCCATAAGAACTGAGAGATGGTGCCACGGGACCATCAGATTTTTGGGAACAATCAAGTGAGTGAACCCAACTCGATCATGTTGGTCGATTTAGCTAGACATGGAGGTCTTGCTAATAGTGGCCGAGAGGTAATGTTACGTACCCAATGCACAAACCAACCATATCACTTTCAAGTTCGTGACCTTCATCTGATTATTGGTAATATTGCCATAAAATTCAAATTATATAGGCAGCAGAAGTGACCTTGACTTTCTAAAGCAGAATAAATTACCTCCTAATTAAGGATACACTCAATTTGTAACCACATATGAAATTTTATTTTGTTTCATTTTGATAAAGAAGACAGTTACAAGAGTTTTCATATTATTGCATCTTGTATCAGCGTTTTGACATTTGACCTCAGATTTCTCAACTTTAGCAATTCATTTTGGGAATTCCGTTCTTATGTACTGCGGGATATTGTTCATGAAAAACTATTACTGGTACCTTCAGGGCTGCCGGTGCAATATTTCAACAGACATTAAAAGTTGGGTCATGATGGATAATTGTGCATTTTTCAGCCTTAAAGGTTAATTATGATGACCTTGACTTTGAGTAAGATGCTTTAAAATATGTCCATTCTTGATACCGTTTACAGTTGTGAATACATGCATAATTTCATCGATTTCATTTTTTGATAGTTATAACACATTATTAATAGTGCGCTCACATAACCAATTTTAATATTTTTTACCTTTTACCTCCAATTTCCCAATTTTTGTATTTTTTCAATTTCGTGCATATTCTTATGTACCACTGTATTGTCTATCGAAACACACTAGTTTTAACCCTGGCTACAGAGGTAAAAGGTTCAACAGAGAAATGGGACTCTGGCCTCTTGACAGCAACGAAAGGTCGTATTTCACCATATGCCTATGCAGAAAAAGGTGCTAATTATATCTAACATTTCAGGAGGCCAACCGCCTGTGTGGTACTAAATGGAGTACTGTAAATGTATCATAGTTCATTGCATTTTCTTTTTAATGGTATTTTGCTCATTTCACTGATAACACCAAACGATGAAAATAAAAACACCATGACATAGCATTTCAACATAGATTTAATAGGAATTGTGTAAAATACTGATGTAAATATGCAGTCAAATGCTTGAAATGCAAAACCGTTTAAATTTATGTACGTGAAAATAAGTACATTTTGACATCAATGTGGAGCAAAACCACTCATACATCTGCCCAGCGTTCTGTGTAAAAGGTCTGAAAAATGAATCCCCTTTGAAGGTATAACCGATTCCGGCAATTACGAAATTATAGAGAAACCCCATTCTGGCAAATCCTTATTCCGGCATTTCAAATTTTGTTTATCTTTTTCACAATGTTTCACAAAAACAGGAAACATGCATTTTCATGAGAATGCATCTTGCCCATTGATATATATATATATATATATATATATATATATATATATATATATATATATATATATATATATATATATATATATATATATATATATATATATATATATATATATATATACATACATGCATGTCTTGGGTGGTTTATGGGCAATTATAAACTGCTCACAAATAAAGTATACAATGGAATAGGTCCTACTGCCGGTTTGTGGGTCATGCCCATTGTCTGTGGGCCAATTATAATCCTCAAACCGGACCGTCGGCAGTATATACCAAGTATAGCTTACCACAATTTCTTGGCATTTATAGCTTCCCATAATATCTGGGCAGATTTGCTATAATTGTACGTTTCTGAGACCCCCTAGGTAGCGCATTGAATCTAAGGCAAACATGATTTATGCGCATTTTTCAACTGCCGATTAACCGAACAACTGCCCACAAGACGGTCTGAGGATTGCAATTTTGCCCATAACCCACCCAAGACATAACTATATACACACACACACACAGATATATATATATATATATATATATATATATATATATATATATATCCTTACAGAAGAAATGCTGTGCTGATACACTCCCACATCTGTCTCTATCATAAGACAAGAAAAGATAAAATAACGGTTACAGCAAGAAGGCAATGGTCTTAATGTTCACACTCGACCAGTACAAACATCTTCAGATGCTTTATAGTCACATAAATTGTGTTGAATTACCCAATGTTTATCTTATTTATATCGAAAATGTTTGCTGATGGAGCTGTCACTATTCTATAGGAAGCACATTTCAGTTATTTACTATTCTTTGAGAAAAAACTGTTTTCATAATCTGTTATTTGTACGTTTTAATCATTTTAAATTGATGTCCAAGAGTCACAAGTGAATCTGCATAGGGAAAAATTATTCCAGTCTGTATCATACATATTACACAAGTATTTGTAAACATGAATTATATCCACGCGGAGCCTTCTAAAATATAGTGATGGTAGGCCATGAAAGCTCAGTCTTTCTTCGTAATTCATTTCTATAGCACCTTGCACTAATGTTCGTTCTTCTTTATACCCCTTTAATCAGATAAGACTCCTTAACTTTCAATAAATTCCAAGATATATCCTCCAGTTGAGGTCCAACTGGGCGCTTGTATATGTAGTTAAATGTTGATTTATCAATGTAACTGAAGGGTCTTATTGATATTCCAACTAGTCCATTTGCTGTAGATGAAATACCCTGGCTTTGTTTATCAAATAGGCAGTATCGATCAATGCTTTCACCCAAGTTTGTACCTCCGAGTCCATGACGTAGCTTTCATTTGCCTATTTTCCCAAGATGCAAAATATTACATTTTTCTGGATGGAAGATGTAATTGCGAGTCCTGAGACCACCTAAATATTTCTTTGATGCTCAGCTGAATAAGTGAAGGATCCGACTTACAATTTGCTCGGCCATGTATTCTTGTATCATCTGCATACATTTAATTCCACAGTTAACAACTTCTGGAAGATCATTAATATATATATCACAAACAGGAAGGGTCCAAGCACACTGCTTTGTGGAACATCACAACTCACTTTTGTCAAAGTTGAGAGGCTACCATCCACACATACTCTCTGTTTCCTGTTTGTTAAGAAATCTTTAATCCACCTACTTACTTTTCTAATGATGCCACAACTTCCCATTTTTGTTAGAAAATGTGTGCGAGGTACTTTATCAAATGTTTTCTGGAAGTCACAATACAGAATACCCTCGCACTTATCTTTTCTATCATAATTGTTCACTCTTCTAAACTCTCTAACAACTGGGTCATTGTACATCTACCGGGTAGAAACCCATGTTGTGGGGGATGTGAGGTTCAGCTATTTATATACTTGTCAGACCTGTTTTGAATGTAGGATAGAAGTGAAGCCTGTTTCATATTTCAATATACATATCTCAGATGAAAAATATATACGATTCTTGCAGACATGCGTATAAAAGGTGCTTATATTGGCATGTAAATTAACAACCAAATTTGCTTATTCTAAAATGCGACTTAACTTATAGTTACGTAACATCCTTATATTGCACATCTTGGTGTTCCAAGAATAAAGCAAAACGTGTTCAAAATGTCACCTGCATGTGTTCTTTCGGGCAAAAGGTCAATTGCATCCTGATGTTGATCCATAACTACACAAGAACAGAGAGCTCACTGATATTGGGAAGCTGGCCCACAACTACGATCAGATGACCTGGACAGATATTTTGTTTTTATCTACAACTGATGTTGACACATAACTGCACAAGAACACCGACCTGAACAGATATTCGGAAGCGGCCCACAACTACAATCAGGTAACCTGGACAGATACATCGTTTTGATCTGCAACTGCTGAATCATACTTTGCGAGTAACTATGCTTGAATAGGTAGGATTATCGAGAGCAAGCCCACACAATTCGCCATCCATATCATGTTTCTCAACAGCTCGTTGCAAGGTTCGCCTTTGCGGGACAGCTCTTTCCTCAATAACACGATTATGAACCTGGGTGGCCACCCCATTCCACAGAAACGCATCATTTGCGCGCGCTGTTTCACCCTTACGCGCACTTCTTGCATCTTGTTGCTCAGTACTGCCATCATGCTGAAAATTGTCAAGTTGGGATGGCAGGCTACCATGCTCAATGACAATACTGAGTTGCATGGACAAGTTCTTTGCTATATCCAACTTTTCATTGTTATTCACAAATGATTGAATGGTGTTAACATATTTGTTCACATGACCATTCATCGATTCTTTTATCTGCAACATAACAGTGCATGTCATCATGAATTACTATACATTTTCTACATTGTTTCATCATTCGCAATAAAAACGTTACATTTTTGTCTTCATAGACTTCTCGTACCAGCACAAGACTGGTGTTATATCTTCAGTTCAAATTAAGTCCCCTGCTTTAATACCCTCTCAATATCGTATAAATCGACCAAATTTCAAATGTTGGCTGCTTTAATGTTGTTCATCATTATCATTATCATCATCTTCATCTTAAATTTAATCATTAATAAACATTTTGGCATGAGAATGGCAGATGGAACCTATCGTGAAGGTGCTGGCTAAGACTTAATCTCCTGAAGAATGGGTTGGTATATTATCTACTTCTTTGAACGTAATCAATCGCACCAACATGCAAAATACAAAAAAGGTCAAGCAATCAAAAATGCCAGTGATATTTGAACCTTCATAATTAGTATATTAACACTTACATATTCATTTGGGTGGATATAAGTTGGTTCGTCTGCATCTAAGTTATACCCATCCTGTAACAAACGACAACCCCTTTCTTTAGAGTTCTGTTATCCTTAATACATTATGTATCATAAAATTTTACGTTTTTACTTTTCAATGTTTGCAAATACCCTTTTCTTTTTTTTTTTCTTCCTTCTGATGCCATGAAGCTGAGCTAATCTTGGTTGGATCCCATGCGAAACACCATGCCGATTTCGGTAATTAAATATTACATAGCGGTTCAGGGCACCTATGCTGCATATTAAGATAATACAATATTGTAACCAAATGAGGAGAAATACTTCACTTTGACAGTGACTCTACCTTGACCACCATGTAACAAATGAAAATTCCGTATTCCTCGCAATAGTGTCCCTGACGCATTGGGAAAAGAAAAAGCTAAACGGACGTACCATATCATTCATTTTACCAACTTTTTCATGATACCGCGCGTATAAATTTCAAAGTATGGTTGAAAAGCGGAAGGTTACTTTCACTATATTTCATAAGCGTAGAATAGTCATTTGAATATCAAGACAAGACACTTGATAATATGAAAATCATTTCACCTTGACCTTGTCAGGCATTATAATCTCCACTGGACGGAAACATCGGTCGTGACACTTTTTACATTTTCTGCACAAAGAAAACATGTAATGCTTTTTTTTAAATATTACAAAATATTTCGCTGGAGATATCACTGGCTTTGTCATACTTAATTATCACCAATCATAACATTTATTCATAAAACTGTGAAGTGTCCGTATACATGGACATAGTCTTTTATGTCTGGCGACAAAGACCCCGTAATGTGAACGCCAGTCAAGGTGCATCAGTTTTTTTACAGAAGACACAGAAAAACATACTAGGCTAAACCAGTGACAAAAAATGTAGCAACATCTTGAGTCTCAACGGATTTTGTTCAGTGTTTGAAATTATCATGGGCATGACTTAGAACGCTGTTATTTCTCATTGCTTACATATCAAGGGTAACACTGTGGAGGATCGTTGGCTGTGTTATGCGAAACAACGTTCGGCGACAAAGGATCTGCCTGTCTAACTATCTACACTAACATACTGTGTGGGAAAAGCACAACTGAAATATCATGTGGGCCCATTGAAAATATAGAGAATGGTCAGTGTTCTTGATATCAATGATGAGTTACTCGTGAGTATTGAGGTGTACTCCAGGATGCTGAGCCTAAGTATAATGCTCTTCAGAGGAGGCACAATACCAATCGAAAAGCTGGAATAAAACACTAAAACAAGCATGTTCATGCAGCAGGAGATTTCACAGAAGCAGTGATATGGTATTATTGGACGACTAAGTTGGTTCCGATACCAAAGCATTGCTTGTAGTTTCAGTCATCAACTCAGATCTGAGCCGTGTCAACCTAAGACAGAATACAGGAGTGAAAAATGAAAACTATGGGGCCAGAGCCAAAGCATTTTAGGCACACTAAAGCAACCCAGTATATGATCAATCATAATTGGAATTAGAACTGCACAGGAACTGTTATGATATGTTGCTGATTCCTTGTAAACTGATCTACATAGGCAATTCATTATGTTGGAAGCTCGTACCCAGACTACGTTCTGCGTGTCCAACCAGTTCTGTAACTGCAAGATACTTTGTATGTTTTTGCATTCACATGTACAGTGTGCAATGGGTTATTTGGTCCACTTTTGTAAGAATGTATTCAAGGATTTAAACAATTTTTCGTAAACATTATTATCTCATTAGATAAGAGAAGCCAAGTAGAGTAAAATCTTTGTGAAACTTCTTGTTACACTTTTTGTGGCTATATGGAATAATGATAAATGCAAAGGTGTCACAAAATTGCTTGTTAAAATCCTTTACTTCTCTACTCATTCTGCATATTTGATATGGAGTACACTTTCGTTGTGCTGTGAGGATGGGCATTCCAATGACACATTATAGTTCAAACTTGAAATTCAACGGATACAAAAATACAAATAAAACCTGCAAGACAATTTAAAACAACCTTGACTTATATTCATAAAATTCAATTAATAGTTGTAAAACACTGCAGGACCCATGTTCATGCAGTGTAACCAATTTAAGATAAATGGATAAAAAGAACAGTGCAACAAGACTCGACTTAAGATGATATAAATCTGCAACATTGGGCACCATATAGTAGGGAGACAATTACGTGTCAATATTATCGTCGAAAATCAGTCCAAGGCAAAAAACCGTCCCAGTCCATCAACATGAACATCACCAGATATAAAAGCAAGACTTGAATATCGATCAAGTTATACATTATTCATTGTGATATTTAAGGTGGAAGCTGTGAAGTTAGTGCGCAGTCAGACTGGCAACTTTGGATCGATATTACCCATTTAAATTTTTCACAAGTACATTAAACTTATATATTTTCTGACAACTACATATCCATAGATTTGTATCCATAGGGTTTTTTTGCACGATTGGAATTTTTTGAGATTTTAAAGGATTTTTTCTGACTTGGCAGGATTTTCACATTTTTCGCACGGAAGTCACACAAATTTTTTTTTTTCAAGTTGAAATCAGAAGAAATTTAAAATATATATCCATGTCCAGGATCAAGTTTAATGGTTAGTCCTGAAATAGCATAAATAAAAAGTTATATAATTTTTTATTTAGTCCTGACAGGTTGTTCATTTAGTTTCTATAAACTGCCCCAAAAGTCACGAAAGGCGTTGTCAGAAATAAAATCCTGGACATCCTTCCTGGATATATTTTTCTTTTGATGTACGTTGATTTTAATGTGATAGGGCAATTCGTACGTTTGTGAGGCGAGATATAAATTGCAGAGATTGAGCAAAAAACAGTTCCAAGACAATCGCATTGAAAGAAAAAGTTGCCAATTCTTACACATTTGTGGCTGTAATATGACACATATTCATTTCTTCTGTCCTGTGTTTTAGTTATTGTGTGAAATAAACTTTTAGCTTTACCTCAGTGATGTTGTCATTAAAAAAAGTATATTTTGTGGCTTAAATCTCTTTTTTTTTTTAACTTGCGAACACCACACTTGGCTTGTTTGGGACTGGGTTCACATGCGGCTTTCCATATGTGGGGACCATTAAGGTGATTGTGCTAATTTGTTTTACATCAATAGAGAATTTCAAAGTAATCAGAACAATGATAGTGATCAGTCTGAACTGGCCCACTCTTCTCTCCACGGCTTATAGTTTCCTGTGAGTGACCCTTGTCAATGGCTCAATTGGTTCCCAGGGGTCATGGACTTATTACTGTGCAAACAATGACACAGTATATTATCATGCCCATGCAAACAAACCCATGTGCCCAGCACTGCTGAAACATCTCAGTGTAAACAAAAGTTTTGAGATCAATTTTCTCATATAAATTTTATGTTCACACATCTGAGTTTTTGGGAGCATATATTTTAAGTATCAAACTATCCAAAAATATGAAAAAGTGATTAGAGGTTATCCAAAGGTGCTGGCTTTAGATATTCCACCTTAAAGGCAATAGGATAGTGTATTGACAACATAGATTTAATGACTATCACTTAAAATAGAAGCGGAGAACAGCTTTCAAAAATGTTAGAGAAGCTGCATCAAAATCAGAGCAAACAAGAACTATTCATGATCAAAACCCTTCAACCATCAAACAAGCCAGGTCAAAATCCAGAAGTTCAAGGTATGCATACCAACCACCTCATAATATTTTTACACATCAGCCAATGAATATGAAATACAGTATGAAGAAACCAAACCAGCATGTGTACCAGACCCAGCTGATGAGCATAATGACGTGGGCCCAGTGTAACCATGTAATCTGGGAAGAAACTGCACAGCAGCCCTGGCCCCTTTCAAGAGGTCCCAGTGGTGAATACACAAGAAACCAAACAATACGTGTAACAGAGCACCAGTGAAAAGAAACTAATTCACACAAATCCACAGGCTTGACTCCATTACCTCATACAGAAAAAAAACAAATCTCTGTTTCCCTCAAGAAGCTTATATGGGTCGGAAATGAAAACAGCCTGAAACCAAGCACTACAGATGCGCTTTCCTCCAGAGATGACAGTGAGCGTTTGTGGCATCAAAAAGCAATTAATATTGATTCAGGAAAGGCCCCCTTCCACCAAAGAGTCAACGGTGTCTACCATGATGTAGTCACACGTCACTAACAATCACCATGAAAGGGTGACGAGGTGCTGCCTCAACCATACTTTTGGACAATCCAGTATAAATAAATACGTTTAAACTAAACCATGTAGCTCAGTCATGACCAACTCAACCACTGTTTCTGTCTGAAGCATACTGAGAATAGAGCGCAACCACCTAGCCAACAACCACAGCTAATACTTTGAGCCCAGCAGGATGAGAAACACTGATGGGACTGTTAATCAGTGGTTTAGGATAAGGGGTTATCCCCACTGATGTCACAGAGTATACAGACTCTTAACTTGTAAAGATGTCACTTTCAAGTTTACGTTTACAGTTTGTCTAATGTGGAATCTTATAATATATGGCACTAAATGGGTGTTAGTTTAGTAGCAATACAGGAAAGGGTACTGGCATTGATACAGATCTAACCATGTAGTAACCCGTGATTGTTTTTGCCTCAATTACAATACTAAACCTTTTTATGGTTTTGTGTTTGCTCTAGGTTAACAAAACTGCTGACTTCGCAATTGTGTGCATGTATGTAAGAAAAATGCTGTTAGTTTCCTATGCCCAAGGAATTCATATGTCATACGTACAAGATTGTGGTCACCAAGCCCGCAAGGAACAGTAAAATGCCCAGACTGGCAGCAATTACTATGCCTGCAAAAACTCCTCCTTTCAGCCCTAGTAAAGAGACATAAGAGTTTATAAAATATTAACATTGTCACTCTTCTTGTTCAGATGATGTATGCAGAGTGCATGCAATGATATTTCTACCTTATTAAGTAGCCAAAGAGCCTTGATAGGAGTTTCTTGTTATGAATACAAATGACATTTAGCATACTGTTTCCATCCCCAAAATGTTAGAGTTTCTTATGCATATTCCATGTGTACAGGATCAAACTACAAGTCTCATTTTTGCTTTATATAGTAGTCGTATGAAGTGAGACAAGTTTTCATTACGAAACCCGAAAACGTAGGGAGAGAGTTAACTGGAAAAAGGTATACAATGGTAGAATAAGAAAACAGTGACACATTTAATATTCATATTAGTGTATTGTATTTTTTAATCAAGAGGCCTGTGTGAACAGCCCGTCCTCAGCTGACCTTGACATTCAACCTATAGTAAGTCCCACCCTGTTCTAGTGGTGCCCAGGAGCAACTGGTCAAGAGGTTTTGCAGAAGACCTTCCTAAGATTGTGCCAAAACTGAATCGGAAAAATTCATCACAAATCAGTAAAGTATGTTCATTTGAAGTACTCTGTACAGATCCAACCAAAGTTTGTCTCCACCAAGTTTTAAGTGAACCTGGTTGACGGTTTTAGAGAATTAGAAAATGGGAACTGCCATTGCAATCCCCATCGGCTTACATAGTAATCAAAATGAATGCACGCATCAACCGCCAAGTACTCAGATGAAAAATGTGTTAAAAACCATGGATCCATACATCACCACGGAGTTTGACCCCTTAGCAAGACACGTTTCGATCAAATTTCAGCACAATCTGAGACATAGTTTTGGAGAAAAGTCGAAAATATGATAAACGCACAAGAATTCATAAAAAATAAACAAAAATCGCGGAACCACCTGTTGAATTTATTATGATCCATTGGTCCGTATAAGTGTCCCCATGTGCAATCTTAAAGCAATAAGCCTGGCGGTTTCGAATATAATTTTTTAAAGATTATGCCAAAAAATGATCAAAAGGTTATCATAACAAATCCAAAAATCAATGAAGTGTAACTATTTGAACAACTTAGAACAGACCAACCTAAGGCATATCCCCACCAAGTTTCAAATGAATCTGGTTGACAGTTTTTTTTTTTCAGTCAGTCAAAAACGTGAAATACCATTGCAATCTCCATAAGCTTACACACCAATCAATAGGAATGCATACATCAACCGACAAGTACCCAGATTGAAAAAAAAATCATTAAAAGTCAGGGTTCCATAGCAAATGGAAGTTGTCCTGTTCAATAATTCACAAAACCCTGGGTTTTTGCTTACAAAACCAAGAGTTGTTAAACAAAATCCAGAGTGTTGTACGTAAAACCATGAGTTCTGTAACAATACCCTGCGTTTTGCTGCACATCCCAGGAAATTTTGTAAACTACCCAAGGTAACAATGAATATTATAGTTTTTAAATTTTGTTCAATAATATGCACAAAACCCTGGGTTTTATAACAAAACCCAGCGTTTTGTAGACCAAACCTTGGATTTTGTTCGCAAAACACAAGATTTTGTATCCAAACCCATGGATTTGTAAACTAAACTCTGGGTTTTGTAACAGGGTTTTGCTTTGTTATCCAATCTTTTCACAAAACTCAAGGTCTTTTTTCAAAACACTCAGTTTTCAATTGTTTTGTTCCATAATTTTCAAACCCATGGTTTTGTAATTTGCCGCCAAATTGGTCATGTGGATACACCATCTACTCACAACAAATTGGATAAGACCCCTGTTAGGAGTAAAATAATCACTTGCCGAAGTTTGGCAATTCTGTCTTTTATCCCTACACGACACCCCCCCCCCCCACACACACACACAAACTATCATTTCCTAGTACTGAGCTGTAATTTACTTGTTTTTTGTTGACGGGCACTGCAAATCACTCAAGATTGCCTGGTACCTTGTCAAGAACTGTTGGACGCTCTGGGCTTTGTTCATTGTACCTGCATGCAAGGTCGAATTGGGGGCACGGCGATACAGGAAGTGATATCACAAGGAATCACATCAGAAAAATAAAAATGTGCCTTGCTCTCGATCAGAGGGCAAGACAAACACGAGAATAATTAATGACATATTTGTATTTTTCTGATGCAAATCCGTATGGTTGATATATAAACACAACACAACTAAAAGCAAATATATCCTCATCGTGTTGTATAAAATTAAATTTTAGACCATGCGCGTGGTAACCAGTAATGATGTTAATGATCACGCGAATTGAACCACTTGTAGTTTTGCGCTATTTTTTAATAGAGTAACCTACCAAGTAAACAGCTGTCATGACTGGTTGGTTACAAATCCCTGGGTATTGCACTTTTTCAAAACCCAGGGATTTGTGACGTCACGAAACCCAGAGTTTGGCAATCTCAAAAAACCCAGGGTTTTGCTCTGTTGTTTTAAATTGACAAAACCTAGCGTTTTGGTCTGTTTTCTCAGTGTTACAAAACCCAAGGTTTTCTTGCAAAACCGAGGGGTTTGCGATCAAAACTCAGTTTTTCTCTTAAACTATCGGTTTTGTACTCCAAACCCAATGTTTTGCTACAAAATCCAAGGTTTTGTACCTAAACCCTGATTTTTGTTCACAAAACCCAGGATTTTGTCCAAATTCATTTCAAAATTCAATAACTACGCAAAACTCAAGGTTATGTGGTAAAAAGTATGTCCGAAAATGGGAAACGCGCATACCAATTGTACCAAATCCCCATTCCAAAACAGAATGGTTCAATGAATACCATAATCGACACCGCCCAGTTCATGTATTTATTCCAGTACAAATGCTAAATATATATATATATATATATATATATATATATATATATATATATATATATATATATATATATATATATATATATATATATATATATATATATATATATATATATATATATACGTACATTAGACAGGATCAGGTAGCTTATGGAGAGTAAAGAGTTCGGGCTGCGGAATAGGACCACTAGGAAGTGGTTCTGGACAAAAAGACACAAATACACACATACATGCATACATACATACATACATACATACATACATACACACAACATACACACATACATACACACATGTATATATGTATGTATATATATGTATATATATAATATATACATATATATATTTATTTATTTATTTTTGTCTTTTTGTCCAGAACCACTTCCTAGTAGTCACCACCCTATTCCGCAGTCCGAACTCTACTCTCCATATTCTCTTTTAGTCACAAGGTTTGATCTTTGACATAAAGTTATATTTACATTCAATCTAACCTTTAACATTGCAAGTATAGGAGAGAGCCTGGTGTGTTATGAGACCATAATATATGAGCTTTGTGTTATCGGACCATAACACATATGTCCCGCCCACATTCTAATAAGCAACGCTCACCTGGGTTTCCGGAACTGAATACTTGAACAAGCTGGCAAAAGCAGTTTCTGGTCGTTATTCACAATTCTACGTAGGCCTACTAAATTTCGTGTCATTGAGCAGAAAAATTAAGGGGAAAATGTAAATATAAGCAATGAGGGTCGCCCTTTTGTATGTTATGGTATAATGACAGAAACAAAATCGACCCTCATTTTTTAAATGATTCCAGGTTCCAAAATCATGATGTAAGCTTGTCGTTGTCCATGATACATTCTTGTTGGCTGATTCGTGCGTCTCAGGCGTCTCCTTGGCGAGGCTGAGGGGTCGTTTGAAAAGGGGGGTTCCGTTAGAAACCCCTTTGTGATTTCCCAACATTGTAGAAATGATAACAGAATCCGTGTAAGTTCAACACATATTGATAATAAAATCTTATCACTGTAAATATGTATCCCTGCAAAACTTACAAGTGTCATCTGTAGTTCTGAAGATTGGATTAGACGGACGTGACATATGATCAGCAGTGACGCTTATCATTTCAAGGCCATACTCCTGGTGTGCCTCCAGTCCCGAAAGTGTGTACCCATAAAGGTCACTCGATATACTTATGTTCTTCAAATCACCTAAAATGAACAGCAAATGAACTTCCTAATTAGGCCTAGCACTATTCATTGGGCATGCAAAGGTCCGATCTTTCTATTGATTACATGTACATGTATATGTCATCTGTCTTTTGATATTTCAGCTCAATTTATAAACGTTCTGAGACTGAAGTATATTAATTGTAATGGCATGGCTACCTTTTCTTACGTTAAAATTCTTTTCTCTGTCTTTTCGGGAATTAGAGTGTTATCAACCAATAATGACCACATGAAGTGCTATATGCATTGGCTATTTTTGTGCGCTCTGAAGTCGAAGTTGGCATGCTGTGTCATTACGGAAACAGTATTTCCCATGGGGCGTGGGCGGGGAGACTTTTGGAGTCTGTGCTTACAAAATGTATCACTGTGCTGGGGTTTTTCTAGGCACTCTATCTTAAATTGGCGGTATATGGGTCGTGCAGCGATTTCCAAACATATTACCCCACACTCAATGAAAGTTGACGCCAACTATTATTATTTCTCCAAATATGATTGCCTCACTGTCACTTTTTCTTTATATATATATATATATATATATATATATATATATATATATATATATATATATATATATATATATATATATATATATATATATATATATATTGGCACAGTTATATATCCCAAAAGTGTATGAAAAAGTCATAAGCATAATGCTAGATGTAGCCAAATAAATACAAGATCAAGAGGACTGTCGGTCCTGTGTTCAGTTGACCTTGGGTGTACAAACTGCGGTGATACTGTGAACTTCTGAGTAATAGCAAACTTACTTTTGTGTAAGACACAAAGGTGACCTTGCTATTACTCTGATTACATCACTGTTTGCAATATCAGTCTTCAAATAACAGAAAATAAACTTTCTCAGAATTTCGTGGTGTGTTCCAATTTACATCCAAATTTTCGGTCCTGATAATTTCGGAAAACTTCGCCAAAGGAGCTTGTTGGGCATTATTTTTATAAAGTGGACACAACAGTAGAAAGTGAACAGTCATTTAAGATCGAGAACCACATCTGCACTTTGGGTAATCACATAACGACGTGTATAAACAGATGAGCATTTAATGCACTAAAATCAAACCTAAGACAATTCATTAATATATATAAGGTTCTAGGCTTGCTGTGTCTTAGCTGTCCAAGCCTGGGAGGGAATAGGAAATGTTTTAGAACATTGCGTTTTGCAAATATTTACAGAAATGGCATTTCCCAAGTTCAGGGGAAGGGTGTTCCAGGCGCGTGTGACAGACGGTATAAATGTGTTCATAAACAGTGGGATACGCACAGAAAAAATACGGGTCTGTCATTAATATAGCACAATGAATAATTTGTCACTGTTCCGGCGTTAAGACGGGGAGTCAGGGCCCTCATGCAGATGTCCAGGACAGAGACCACGAATAAATTTGTAAAACAGGACCAATTTGCCATATTTGCGTCGAACCTCGTGGGTAGGACAGCCGAAGCACGATAAGACTTTCCATTGGGACGATGATTTCATTGCTCCAGAAACAAATAAACTTTTTTTATACTGAACATTGTCTAACAAAGCCTTGCTCCTCCCTGAACAGCCAATGAATATAGGTGAAGCACATTCAAGAATATGACGTACGAAGGAATCATAAATATATTCGAGGGCACTGCAGGGTAGAGAATATACATACAAGATCGTCCCAGTCTGGACGATGCCTTGGTCCACATGCTTTTCATGTGATTATCCCAACTTAAATGGTCAGTCAATGTAACACCCAGATGTTTGTGTTCACGTACACGACGTGTAATCGGTTCATTCATGAAGTTCAATTGGTCGTGCACTGGCTTTTCTTTTTTAAGAATACAATCATGTCTTCAGTTTTTTTCTGGATTAAAGTCAATCTGTCATTTTACCCCATTCTTCAACGACAAGCAAATTGGAATTAACATTTATTACAGTAGCCTCAGGGCTATTAACTAATAGAGTAGTATCATAGGCAAATAGATAAGTTTGCAGCGTATAACTTCTATCAAATCCTTGATGAAAACCAGAAAGAGCAAAGGACCGAAAACACTACCCAGAGGTACGCCAGATTTGATATTAACCCAATCAGAATTTTATCCATCAAGTATAACTCTTTGTTTTCAAAAAGTCAAATATGAACAAATCCATGAAAGGTATGGGTCTCGTATGCCAAACTGTTTTAATTTAAGCAATAAACTTCGATGCCAAACATGATCAAATGCCTGAGAAATATCCAAACGAACCTATTTTCCTTTATCTATTGCAAGACGCACTTCATGAATAATATTGATTAACTGAGTTTACTGTACTGTCTAATTTTGGAAGCCAGAATTACAGCTTGTCAGTAAATTATTTTCCATTAAAAATCCATACAAGTTTTGAAACACACATATTCACGTAATTTTTATGCAGAACAAAGCAGAGACACAGGTGCATAATGTTTTGCCAGATGGAGATCCTCCTAATTTAAATTAGGCTGTGGCATTTGCTTTTTTACCTTTGGTCTGGGGAAAGTGGCTATACTGGTAAACGAGCATATATACAATGAGCAAATAAGCGTAAGACTTTACTTGGTTTGAGGTTCGGCCCACCTGCTTTGCATATTTTCAACTTTTGTAATCCTTTTAAAACGTCTGCTTCAGTTATAACAATCATCATTACCAGATTTTACGCTCTTCTATAAGCACGGTCCATTAAACGCATAATAGTTCTCGCGCCATAAAAGGTTTATCGCGAAATGCTGTTGTGGACTGATGCCATGAAATTTCGAACAGGCTGCAAAATGGAAAGATTGATCTTCTATTGAGGAAAAACGTTAAATTGGTTACTTACCAATGCACTCTCTGTCTTTGTTAACAGGACACCATCTTATGATAAAATTGGTAACATATCCACGGTTGTCTGGGCTGCATGTTACTTTCTCCCACCTGAAACTGAGACTGCAGAATTCCTGGTGACTGGTGAAGTGGATATTCTTGGGTGGATGTACAACTATAATTGAAACAATAAATCTTTATACCTTAGAACCAGCAAGGAGGTGTATTGGAGAAAGAAGTATATGCCAATGGCTATTTAGACATCAGAAAAGTCCAATTATTGCCGACAATGATAAAGGTACAAAAACTCTTGGCATTACGATAGTTTCTGACACACCTTACGTGATAAGATATACAACTTACAGTGAGACTTGCTATGCACGTACAGTTACTCTGTCATCAGACTCAATGTCTGTGTTTGTGAAGAGAGAAAGAGGTTCAAGGAGTTATTGGGCGTGTTAAAAATAGTATGATCGGCCTGTTGTTTTGCATACCACCATTCCACTCGTATGAACACTGATTCCATATCATTCCACTGCTGCTTTGTCCAGATTCTGCAGAGATGGCGAATAAGTAGTGCCCATATCTCTCCCCAGGTAGTAGTGTAATGATGTACTGATCAATGACAGGGGGTAAAATTCTCCACTGCAGCTCCCCCTGCAAGATTTATATAATAGTGAAGCACCCTGCTGACATGCATCCACATGAAATGCAAGCTTTGAACAATTAAACAGATGGCCATGTGCTCAACGCCAGGTTTGGTAATTAAATACATGGAGAGGCTGCAGCTCTTTTCATTCATAGGCATTGAGTCTAGTGATATGCTTGGTGTGCTTCGCCTTTGGGATTGAGGAGGGAGAGACGAAGTAGGTTATTTCTGTTTTGCAACCAGCTTTAGCTGTACGAATTAAGGCAATGTTCTTGAGCCATGCGCACATAGCCAACTGCTGAAAAATGAAATGCTAATGAGCATATGTGTGGTAGTTCATGTATCACAAAAGGAAAACATGCACATGCCACCAGCAATACACTTGACCCTAATCAAGTTTTGTATAATATTTGCTGCTGATTCAAGTACAGATAAACATCACGTGTGCTGATTTCTGTTTCAAAGTAGCTGCGTTTCGTTTGTAATTTTGTTTCGTGAACTGTCACCCTTAAATACCGACACCCCCACCGCCCACCCATTGCTTACATATCTAGAAAAGCAGGCATACATTTTATACATTAACAGATCAGTACGGAACGATTAGGTATGTGAGTGTCTTCTGCTCAATGTACCCACATAAACTGAATGCTTCTTCCTTGTTGCCCTTATGCAATACAGTCCGCTTTTCAGCGTTCAAGGATGGCGGTTTCTGCACGTTCAAGTCCCAATATTACATATTAAATCCAATCCCAGCTGAATATCATAATATAATGCTGGAAACTGGTTATCTAAAACTCCAAAAATTGTAAATTTGCAAGCAAGCAATCTCTCTCTCTCTCTCTCTCTCTCTCTCTCTCTCTCTCTCTCTCTCTCTCTCTCTCTCTCTCTCTCTCTCTCTCTCTCTCTCTCTCTCTCTCTCTCTCTCTCTCTCTCTCTCTCTCTCTCTCTCTCTCTCTCACTGTAACTTCTACCACATAAATTCGGTGTTAATCATCCATCATTTTCATCAATTGTCATCTCAGGATCCCATGGGGAGTAAGTCTATTACAGGCTGTATGACTGTGCTGCATTATTAGATTAAGAACTATTCTGAATCGTGCAAACTGAGGATTGATACAGGGTGACAGTATAAGCTGGAAACATAACTTACATGGCAGACTTTCTCACTCACAAATTCCTTGCACCAATAAATTGTGTAACTGTCCACCTTTGCTTCCATATCAGGAATTCTTTTCCAGTTGACCAGCACGATTGTTTCATTGTAACTAATGACAACGAGCTCCTTGACACCAGGTGGCACTGTATTGGGAAATAAGTATATATTTATATTTTAAAGGAGGGGAACTGTGATTTCTTGTTAGTTAAAACGCGACCCGTATCCCTTTGACCAACAGACTTATTGACCAGAGTATCAATTGATGACTCAACATCAAAATCGAAAAACGACAAGAGAAAGAAATGAACTCATGGTGTGACACGCCACTTACATGCGTCTGTCAACATTTTATCATAACACATTCGCAAATCTGCCACACCAATGAAATGTGTATCTTTTCACCGTTGCTTCCATATCAGGAATCAATCAACATTTTGTTATGGCACAATCAAGGGCTGGAATAGGCACCACGTGACATGGATCCCTCCCTGACTTGTTGGTCCAGTTTTTTAACAGACTGGAGCTGATACTTCTCTTCCAAATGGAGCAGCCTCGGCACCAAACTTATAGACATCACTAGACAACCCAATATGGCTTGGACGGATGGGATAGATACAGGAGATGGGGTCGCTTATGAGAGGCGGGTTACAGCCGATCTACCCTTGCTCCGTTAATACCAATATTTATATCCCTTTCCTATTTTAATGTACGTATATTTTTTTAGATTTCCTTCCTAATATGGATCAAATGCATCCCAGATCACACTTTCATTGTCACCTTTACACTGTTACAAAGTTAAAGTAATTGTAAATGAATTGTTAATTTGATGCACCTTTGGAAATACCTCCTCAGTTGACTTTCAAGGCAGACAGCAACCAATTTACGTCCTTTTATATTACTGACAATTGTATTAATTGCTGTCTACTGGAGAAAATCGTAGATCTACATGACTATTAAGAATGACAATACCGAGACTGACGACAACGCACATTTTTCCTGTAGTTTTGTATCAATAAAATAAAAAACAATATAAAAGGCAGCTTTTTACAATATATTTTATGCATATGGCTGAAAATATTTATTTCCACAATAATTCTGCAACGTCAAACAATCTGTTACCTACTTGTGCTTTGTTGTTCAATCCTGATTTTCAGTGCGGTGCCCAAAAATACACCAATCCTACCAACCGCCTCCACAGCAAGGTCTGCCTCCTCATCATACCCCAGACTTACACTGCAGGAACGTTCACCAGGTAGAGCCTCCTTTGAAAACTCCCGTTGTGTTACACGTCTTCCTTCAACAACTCTTGTTATATCACCAACGACCAAATATTTGATAAACGGACCATTCATTTTCTGTTCAGATATATCCTGCAAAGAAAATAAACAGAAGTAGATGTTGGAGAAAAAGACAAACCAAGATAAACCCTGGCCACTGTTTCTGAGATTAAATCAGTCAATATAGCCATTGTATCTTTGGCCAGAATTCGCATTAAAAATATCCAGAAGTGTTAATTGACTGTGTTTAAGTATAGGATACTTCGACAAGAAACATGTTCACAATTAAGTTTTAAAATCTGAGTCAAACACCCAAGATAGTCCACTTTCATTTATAAATGAACATGTGCATTAGCTTCCTCGTGGAAGTTGGTTGCTTCAGCTATTGTTAAAGACAACCTTACATCATCCCAGGGGCGGATCACGGCGGGTGCTTCGTATGCGCCAGCACTTCCATCCCCATCCCCATCACCATCCCCACCCCCATTTTACTGATCATTTTGATTTTCCTCTTTTGGGAGACCGCCTGCAGAACCTGATCAGTGATCACCCAAAATGACCCCAAAACACCACTTACCCATCCAAACAAAATCCCCATTTCAGATAAGTAAAACCCACCTATTTTGTATAATATTGGCAAGATTACTTGTCACAACCGGTTTACAAATTTTGTGTATATTATATGTTTATAATATCAAAAAATAAGTAAACGCATGACTGCAAGATGGAATGGGGTCAAAAAGTGTACATACAACCATTTTTAATCTAAATTATGGACGAGAATTCAAATTAGTAGTTAACTGTTAGGCATTTAGCACAAGAGTTGAACCTCCTTTGCGAGATCACTTGTTTTATGTCACAAAATCTTGGATAACACTGGGCACCATCTCCATAAGGGGGGACTACTGTATATAACGTGGCTGACGTGTATTCACAATTAAAGGAAGTATAGGTCTTACTCAAGAGGCCAACTATTACGATGGCGTAGATAAATATCTCATTTTATAAAGGTAAATGATTGACCCTTTTTAAAATACATTTTAAAACATTTTACAAGAGAAATAGGCAGGTCAAGGGAATAACTAGATTGCAGCCCGTATACATGCACACATATTCACATTCCAATCTTGTAAGTTAGTTGAACGTCAGTCATTACACGTAAGGGGTGAAGGTAAGTGTTCATTAATATTACATTCTATCAAAAATTGAAGATAATTTAATAGATTTGTAAGTACAGGATTTATGTTTTGTTAACATCGCGTGCAGTATCTTAGAAAGCATCATTATGTATTCAAATTTGAGAGAAAATGTAAAATTACAAAACAGGAGATAAAATTCCAAGTGTACTTGATGTAATTTTTTAAAAGATTGTCTCAGTAAGCTCGCAAATTTCTAATTGTGAGTCTTTCAAGCACGTTGTGGGAAGAAAAACATTGATAAGAAATTTTACTATTTGGTAATTCGCTAGTGAACTAAAATAAAAGTCAAAATGAGCAACAAATGCTGCTGATGTGTTTTATTTTTCCGCCTTTTTGTGCTTTTTATTTAAACTGGAAAAAGTAAAAGGATTGAAAGTTTTCAAGAGAACAAAACCTTCACTGAGTGAATACCTAGACCGTAATATCACTGAAATTTTAAAATGAATGAATGAATGAATGAATAAATAAACAAACAAATAAATAAATAAAAAACTTTCAAATTCATATGGATAGGTGGTCTGCTTATGTTTTTTCCCCATTTTATTCTCGTAGCAGACTTTTCTCTTTTTTCTTTCAAATATGTACATCAAATCAGCAATGAGATGTTCGTGAATAATAGGTACATGTACACCTTGCGCGCAGGGAAACAATATTACTATTATATACCTAAAAGAATGCATTTTAATTCCAGGATAGTGTGTGGAATGGCTATAAAATATGCTATAATAAAACTCAGGCACCTCCAGGGGCTCCTACCAGGGTTCTGCCGGGGGGGGGGGGGGTGCAGCGCCCACACAAACTGCTTACGTTTAATTGCAGCACTCACCCACCCACCCACCCCCTTCCGAAATTTCTGGATATACATCTACATCATGAACAACCGGAGAAGAGAATGGCCAGTGTCCTCAGCCGACAGTTTTAATTCCATCCATATCTATCTGCAGCAGAATTTTCAAGTGTATATTTAGTAACTACATGTATATTCATAGAAGATTGAGAAGGAGCCCTCTTGGTCCCTCCATTGCCATCAGCTTTCCTTAGCGTAACTGCAATCACTGAACAGCGACTGTGCATCTAGAAAGCACCAAGGAATATTAATCAATTTTATTCATTTTTGGTGCTCATAGAAAAAGAAATTGACATTATGAGAAAAATCAGTTACCTTCCAATAGATAATTGCGATTCTGTTGTTTTCTGCGTTCCGTATCTCAAAGCCACCACGCGACACCTCTGGATGTGCTGCCGGAACTGTTGACTCAAGAAGACAGGCAATACGTAATAGATATCCATTCCTAAACGAATAACTTTTCTATTTTTCTTGTGCACCTGAAAGGCTCTTATACAATCAGACCCTTTGTTCTTCAACTGTATATGTCAGCAGAAAGATTCAAAGAAAAATACCAACGTAAAAAATGCTTTTGTCTCTCGTGATTAAATTGGGTTCTTCGACTTAATATGTCAGTAGAAATATTCAAATATATCTTCAACCATCTATGTCAATAGAAAGATTAAAAAAAACCACAAACGTAAAAAATCCTAGTGGTTACATTGGATATTAAAGATACAAAATTTGCAGAGTAATTTACATTGATACTGGTCACTGTGGGTTCGCAAACGATAAAATGTTGCCAGCAGCCAATCGCAACTTTTCCTGTATGACGAGAAATGGTCATTCTGGTTTGACCTAAATTTAAAAAGAGAAATCTGTGGTAGTTACAATATGAAAATTAAAACTCATAAAACTGAAAAATCCGGCCAGATCCGTAGGTGAGCTTTAAGCTACATAGTCTCTTTCTCTCTATCTCTCTCTCTCTCTCTCTCTCTCTCTCTCTCTCTCTCTCTCTCTCTCTCTCTCTCTCTCTCTCTCTCTCTCTCTCTCTCTCTGTCTCTGTCTCTGTCTCTCTCTCTCTCTCTCTCTCTCTCTCTCTCTCTCTCTCTCTCTCTCTCTCTCACATACACACACACACACACACGCCCCTAGTGGACTGAAAAGTGTCCTGTCGAGGCATGCATATCCGAACCGTTCCGTTGTAGAAAGGCCTGATTATCGTGAACTACAAAGCTTACCATCATCAAGAGTGCGAGCTGTTTGTTCCAACACAGTTGCATTTTCGCTCCAAAAGCCACCTACCCGAGGCTTGGCAGAGACTTTGATGCTGTATTGTGTATATGGAACAAGATTTGCCAATGTGTACTCTACAACAGCGCTTTCCGTTTCATTTGGAACACGAATATGCTGGACCTGCAGAAGATGTGACCAACCTCAATAATGGTTTGCACATACATTCTCCACACAGCTAACCTCACAACAATCACAAATCTGCTAAATTCAGGAATATATATGATGATACCTAGTTTCAAGGAGAGATAAGATTTTCTCTTAACGGATATTGTGAACATGTAATTGTGCTCTCCTCTGACAGTTTCAATGAACTGAATAGTTCAAACATAATGTTAAAACTAGATCACAACGGTAATCTTTAAAAAGTAGTCTTAACGTGTCAAAAGAGTAACAACACTAAAATAACATGCTTGTGAACTTGCACCTTATTTTAGCAGTGCTGTTGCTCATTTCAGTCTACTGGTACTCCTTGAAATCAAATCCCATCGCTTTGGTACTTAAGACAAATATAATGATTCAATTTGCAAGTTATTGGTTTTAGAATGGTTAAAGAAAACACAGGAAAATCGTCCTATTATCCCAGAGAGGATAGAAGCAAGGTGTTAAGTGACAGTGACACTTTCACCCTTCAGCCTGTTGTTGCCATCTATAGAAGTGCCAACAGATGTTCAACAGCTTTCCTGTGGGTGGTTTCTGTTGCTGCTGGTATAAGCAAGTAAGCCTGGCTTTGAAGTTGATGTGTTTAGTTTCTTTATTCCTTTGTATGTATCTGTTTTTGTCGCTTCTATGACGTTTGCTTTATAACATAAATTTGTGCTGTATGTATCATGTGTGACAAATTGCTACTTTGTATATGTGGCGCAGTCAATAAAACACAATTCAATTCAATTCAAAAAATTCAGCCTTATTAGTAATTACTGTGTGCAAATTTACTAAAATGTGCTGAATGTGTGTTCAGTATAGGGAGGTTTTTTTAAGAAATACTCATTTTGGGCGTTCATGTTCAGTATAGAGAGGAGTTCAGTATAAGCAAGTTTGGTTATAATGGAAGTATATGGGAAAATTTGGACCGAAAAAAACCGTGTTCAGTATAAGGGGATGTTCGGTATACATATGGAGATGTTCAGTAAAGGAGGTTTTACTGTAAATGACTAGGGTTTTATTTTTATTTGATCTGGGTAGTGTCATGCTGTCAACATGTCCGTGTACAACACCATAATTCCAGACTTCTATGCATGGATCATGCGTGATTGCGATCGTCACGCCAACCCGCTGGAGGCTTGAAAATAGATTTTGGTAGCTTGCTATTTCTTATTCCTTTACATCGATGTTGTTAAGCGATAAACGGATATGTATCTTATATTAAATTCTCGTTGTTTTTCATCTCATTTTTTATTTTAGACACTTTTTACTGTTTTTCCCACCTTCACTTTTGATTATATATATGTGATTAGTGAAAAAGTATGATATTGATTGTAAATGTAATTTTGTTGCTTTATATCTGAAACGTGTAATGAAGAGATCCTAACGCTCTTTGGAGTTTGTCCCAATGAGGTGTTTGTCTTTCAGTTTTTGTGCGGGCACTTAAAATATGAAAGATGTACAACTGCGTTCCAACACATACAAAAAAGCGGTAAATACAATTAAGGTGTGCCCTTACCTCTGGTTTCAAGTTGAATGTTTAACTCACTCTAACTGCGTTGATAATTATCCTCTAAAATTGTGTCTGGTAAAGCCTGTGTAAATATGTTGGACGCACCATGGATTTAACCTCTTTCTATCGGTACCCCGTTGTAAGGGAAAAGTTTTCTGAATAAATTATCATCATCATCATCATCATCATCATCATCATCATTACCGTTTTCATTATTGCATTGCAATACACAAATCATGATGACAATATCTTTTTTCTTCAGACATTTTCCTAGCAAAAGCAAACCTACCTGCCAGGATTCCTTGTCTTGCTCCCACTCAGACTGATAATAGAGTTTGTACACTAGCTGTCGGTTTGGGGCCGGGGATGACCACCTTAAAATTAAATTTCGTGCGGAAAGCCTTGATTTATCGACTTTCAGGTTCAGCACTGGATCTGGTTTCACTGTAACATGATTTACAAATCAATGTATTTACATTTGAACCACATGCACTCATATGATATGAACGTACGTGTGTGTGTGTGTGTGTGTGTGTGTGTGTGTGTGTGTGTGTGTGTGTGTGTGTGTATTGATCGGGTATCTCACCACAAAAGCTGCACTAGGCAGACACCTGGGAACATCTTGTGCCCCGCAATCCTTTATTTATAAATCCTTGTTCTAAACAGCATTTCTAGCCTTGTGAGTTTCCTAGTTGCCAACGTACTAGAAGTTAACAGGACATTTGGAATAAATTCTGAGAATTAAAGAAAAAAAGACTCAAGTGTTACATGCGTTTTTCGTCTTTCACAGTGACTGTTAATTTTGTGCAAAGAAGGCCGGATAACGATACCTAACTTAACACGACCACTACCACCACCACCCCCAACACACACACACAAACACACAAACACGGGAAAATTGTCGGTTTTGCAAAAGTACGTGCAAGGATTCCCTACCCAGTCACCTATATCATCACCCTTCCCACATCAACAGAGAGCGGGCCATCTGAACTGATAGAAGCCAGAGTCACTCGTGTGCTTGCAAGAACAGGAAGCTTGCCAAGAATGATTACGGACCAATTATATGCCCTATGTCAAAAATTCATGGGGAAAGCCATTTTTGCTCCATGTAGGACAAGGCAAACGTATGTTTCGGATCCAAACGCAAAAAGGAGTAATCTGGGTTGGTTTAATTTCTTGACACACAGTCTTTTGTTCCCATGATGCATGTTTGTGACCCCTTGCAACCCATGCCATTTGAGGTCAGGTGTGTCAGCAAAGCCCATTACATTGCAGTGAAGCTGAAAGTTTCACGCTGCATATGAGGATGATTTTTGGAATTGTCATCTTCTAATCTACCTGAAGTGCATATTGTTATCTTCTAAATACACCCAGGTGTGATAAAATGAAAGGTTAATGCTTATTTGGCAACATATAGAGAGGTTAAATTTATATCTGCTAATTCCCCCATGTTAATCTACGGAGAAAAAGTGAGGGTCATGCAAAATGACCACAAGATGTGGGCGGTCAACCATGAACAGAATGGGCAGCACCACCTTTAGGCGAATTTAGAACTAAGCCAGATATAGACTATTGAACATGTCCAAAATTTATTAGTAACCACAGAAACCACACGGTAAAACAAAGCTATAGCAAATGTAAAATGAACGAAATCGTTATTTGGGTCACTAAACCCTTGGATATTATCCTCAAAACAATGTCAAGTCCAAACTTTCTATGGACTCAAGTAGGAAAACGAGATATACGTCCAAAAAATACAGTAAACAGTTCTCACTAGAAGTCACTTTGACTGTGCAATATCATCATAGTTGCAATGGATTCCCAAACTTGAAAAAAAAAGAAAGTGCAAATTGCTCAAATTAAAAATGGTACGATTTATCAAAGACTAGGAACCCAAGGCCCAAGTGGGTGCCGTTGAATTAGCCTCTGAAGGCCTATTTGGTAAGAAATATAGAGTAAAACTCAGACTTTACAACATGCGTACAGTGTTCAACAGTGGGTGTCCCTCGCACGCGTATTTCCTAAAATTTTAAATTTATATGGTCATAACATACGGCATACCCTGGACAATCTCCACATTTCCCACACAAAACATTCACAGCAAAGCAATTCATATTATTCAGGCGCAATTCATATTATTCAAGCAGTTTGGATTTAAATTCTGTCCCTACAGAACTGAAGATCATCCCCAAATGAACAAAATTTTAAACTTAAAGCAATACAGCATTTAATCCAAAAATGGCATCAAACTTGAACCATCCCCCCTGTCATGCCAGTACGAAACAGAGCGACGGGCTCATATTGTAATTGTGTATATGCTGGATGGAGAGTGGGGCACCGATCTTACAGATGGCAGAAGGTCTATGTAGTGTCTCTGTTAAAAAACTTAGACTGGATGGTATACTCAGAGATACTTCCAGCTGGGTTTTAGCAACTGATTCTTCCTCAGTTTACATAGATCAAGTATTTATTAGTAATGCCATATTTTTTTACTCATACTATGATAACTACGTTTTGCAGATTTTATGATTTCATCTCAGATGTTTGTTTTATTAAAATTATGCACTTATAAATCATGTATCTGTAGTAAGCAAAAGTGGCCTCATGGCAACAAACAAACCTTTGCGGTTTATAGTCCTAGCCCAGCAACTATTGACAATATTTTATGACAACTCTTGGAATAATGTGCTCTGATTTTTTGCAACCTGTATGCAACTTTTACAATGTATGGTGACTTTGACATCAATCCTGCCAAATTTATTATGCCAAGTTATGTTTTCTGTTTAAACTTTCATGAATACGAAGCAAACAAACTGTGGAAACATTTCTCTGCCAACGGAGACAAAGCAATTTACATGAAGTGGAAGAAAGAACTAGTTTATTGTTTTCAATCCACCAGCAATTTATTAGAACAAATAAAACAGGTTCACCAAAATTTGGGAAAGCAGTCGAAAACGAAAGCAATGCAACACGCCAGCCGCGTATATGTCGACCTTTACACCTGTGGACACCAAGTCCACAAAGTTCATCATAGACAAATTGCGTAACTTCATTGTAAATGATACGAAGCCACTAACGGTAGTGCAAGGAGAATAATTCAAGAATTTTGTAAATACAAGGTTAGTAGGTATCAGTGTATTTACAAATTATGTATGTCAAGGCTCATGCGCTCAAGCCGCATGGATATATTTCTCACATTCAGGGTCGCGGATATGCAAGCAGGGGAACCTTACGGCAGTGAGCACGAGAGGGCTACTACGAAGGCGTTCTAGTCAACATTTTATATACGATTACCACCAGCTCATACAAAGTAATTTTTTCCTTAAATAATGGTACTCCGGGCTCACAGGTCCACCTACTTCTCTGCCTTGGCGAATTTTGTCAGGAAATGCGAGAGGTTATCATGCAGTGAGCGAGTGCCATGTTAGAAGTGAGGTACTCCACAATCATTTTAGAAACTGCAGGACCAGCCAAGCAATCAGACTCTGTGTGTGTTTTAATGATATTTTATGTTGCAAAGCGATTAGACAACAGGCAAAACCTGTATAAGCGTTTCTCGCGAAGAAAGAGAAGGAAACTACAATCGATGATACTAATTAAGTATGAAATGATATAAGGCAAACAGGTTACAAAACAATATAGTGCAACAGCACGTTAGCCAGGACTTACAAGAAGACGGCAGACTGCGTGGAGACCAGTGTTGCCAACCATACAGAATCTGTCGGAAGACTCCAAAATTCAGGACGAAAAATCATGGAACTTTGTTTGAATTTAGCAATTATGGCCCTCCTCCCAAAAGGCTATCAATATTTTTCTTACATATTTCATGGTGGGAAAAATAATCTCCAGAAATTCTGCCTTCTGTTTCCCAAATTTTCATAAGGATAGGTTAGTAACACTGACAGGCAGACAGTAAACTGCATTGAAAATACAATGATGATACCAGGTAACATGGGTACCATTGCTGAACAGGCAAAGTTGCAGGCTGTACGTCCCTCCCGGACCCGGTTATGCTTTCTTTTAACTAAAAAAATCCATCAAAATGGTGTCATTATATCAAATAATAATTCCACAAAGGCGTCCCGAGCGAGTTGTATATGCCAAGCAGCATGAATGCTTTAGTGAATGTTTACTCCAATTCATATTTATTCAGAAAATGGCCAACAGAAAGTCCTTATTTACTCATTCTATTACGCGGGATTAATTTAGGAAGGAATGGCATATAGCGTATACCCTTCCTCCCTTGGCTAAGGGAAATCAAGGAAAGCTGTTGATCTAGAACACACTGTCCTGAAAGGTATCCTCTATTCTTGTTCAAAATGTCTGAGGAAAACAGACCATATTTGATATGAGACTGTAGACTTGGAGAAGTCCTTACCACAGACATGGAGTAGTCCTTCACCTGCTTCGCTTCGTTCCAAAAGTCGTCAACAGAGGCACGACAGTCTCTTGCGTTCTCCCTTAGCAACACCCTGCCCACAGCCCCACCTTTCCCCAGCGCTGGCAAGCATGCATATTTTGACAGTTTACGCAGACTTCTGAGGACATAACAAAGTAATGGAAAGACTTCTCCAAGTCTAATCATTCTGTTGTAGAAGCACATAATGCTTTAATTGATGCACGCAGACAAAACATTAATGCATACTCACCAATGTCTCTGGTGTATACTTTAACCATGGGGGAAGACTGGGCCCCTAATGGATTCCGTATACGCACTTGCATGTGATAAATCGAGTCTGGATGGAAACTGCCCGGTCCATCCAGAAGCTTCCAGGTGCAAGTATTCTTGTTCATGCCCATATTCTTACATGTATAATGGACAAATCTAGATTAAAACAAATATTTTTAAAATCAGTATCTTTCATGTTGACATTCTTTAAAAATATACAAGTTTCTCTACCAATAATGTACCAGCAGTAATGCTTTGTCATAAATATTCCATGATAGTGGTGGTGGTGTTGGAGTTTGTTTTCATGCTTTTAGATCTTTCATGTGGCGATTCAATGACTTTGCTGGCCCTCTGGCTGTGACAATACTGATACACTGACAAGTGCAAGTGTTATTTTACAGAGGGGAAAGCCAGTTTTTGGTATCCCATGCGCTGGCAGCTCCCGCTCATCGGCTGTGTGCTACCAGCTTAACTTTGATTTTTTTAGAAAGGTCTAACAGTGTCATCTAAGTTTGTCTGTGGTAACGGAAGTGAGGATGCTTCCCACAGTTTTTGCCAACGTCCCTTTACTATATTCAGTCAAATATTTTACAGAACAAAACTATTCCTGGGACACAATTTACAGTTTCAACCTCGTCATTTTACGTCAAAAACAAGTTACGTTGCTTCTCAGCAAATGAATACAGTATTGACCCCATCCATAACTCTATTAAAGCAACAGGCATAGTGGGTTTTTGTAGGGTTTGATTTTTTTGTCACATATCTGACCTATACCTATGGTCCATCGTGAAGGCGTTCGTGACCCCTCTTCATCTTAACTGTGTCGTCTTTTGCACATAAGTTTTGAAAGTTGTGTAACATCGCTTCTCTGTCTGTCCTCCTTGTGTGATTTCATTTTACGTTTTGACAAGCGGGAGGCTTTTATTGAGGTGGCATGCCTTTTTGCGCCTGTTTATAAACAAAACGCATCCATATAGGACATGGGTCTTTTTCCGAATTGTATGCGTGTGTGGTGGTGGGTTTTGTGGAGGATATTTTGGGGGGGGGGTGTTTTTTGTTTTTGGCTTTTTTTTGGGGGGTGTGTTTTGGGGGGTTTGGTTTTTTTGCTAATTTTTGTTTCTGTTTTGATTTGTTTGCTTGCTTCTTTTGTTTTACTTTTCCGTTTTTTGTTTGTTTGTTTTCTGTTTCATTGTTTTTTATTTAATTTTGTTGTTTTGATTTTTAATCTTTAAACAATAGGCAGCAAGCATATATTACGTAATAAAACGTATTTTTTCTCATACGCAGTTTAGCAATATAAAAGAAAGTGGGCGGCGACCATCGCATGCGTCTACTGTTTGAGAATAAATCTGGTAACTTCTCTGCCTATACTTTCAATTTAACGATATTACTGAGACAGATGCGCTGCTTACAAATATCAACGGTACTTTCGGAAAACTATCATTCCTTTTCTGACCGAAAAGCTATAGGCACTAAACTTAATGTAAATATTCTCGTGGATGGTGAAAATAAGATACATAATACAAGAGATGGGTGATACTCCTTATAGTTTTACGGAGCAACACGACCCAATTGAAGCACTAGATTACATATAACAAAACAAGCATGATCCCACACAGAATATAGAAAATGGAATCAGGGCAAGAAACCTTGATTTTGGCTTCCAAACTGTAGGCGAGGAGGACACGGACTGGTTTTCTAATGTCTCACGAAATCCCCCTCAAAAAGTAATACATACATAAATAAAATAAAATATCACAAGACATGTTTGAAGAACATAGATGCCACTCCCCCCCGCCGCCGTCATTGTGTTCGCCCTCATTACCCTGTTGATAGTACTAAATGGGGCACCCATGACCTTGGGAAGTGGATGCAGAAATCAAATTCATGAAAGTGGCCTTATGACCATGGAAGTTAGGTCGTGAAGGTCACCCTTCTTTGAAGCTGATCTAGCCGTAATAGAAGACTATAAACATGTACAAAATAAAAGCTCTGGCTCAAAAATGTCTGCAGGTATTAAGCAGAAACCAAATTCAGTAATGTGGCTGTGCGACCTTGGGAATTGAATCAGGATCACCCATTTCACAACTGGACCTAGCTCTTATGGAAGGCTACATTCTTATGCAATATGAAAGCCATAGGTCAAAAATATCTTTAGTTATCATGTGGAGACCAAGTTCACTAATAGGACTCTAGGTGTGATCTTGGGAATTTGGTCAAGGTCATCCATCTTCTAAGCTGATAAGGCATCAATTAAAGACTCTTACCATGTGCAATATTGAAGTTATAACTTTAATTCTGAGCTACAGAGTGGAAACCATGTTCACTAAAGTGTCCTTCTGACCTTTCAATTTAGGTCAAAGTCAACTATCTTCAAACTTTAGGTAGTTGTGGGCAAGGACTATGATCCTGTGCAATATACAGGTCTTGTCAGAAAAAATATTTAATTGGTTATCGTGCTGAAACCTTGCCTCTAAAGCAAACCCAAGCTGCGTATTTTGTCTTCTGCGCTAGGGTCTGCCCTTCTCTGACAAAGTCAGTGTTTTAGCGTTGGAAAAGTGACTCAGTATCTAAGTGGCTGAGTACGGTTACTATGGTAACAAGCTCCAGTACACTAGGGGCCAGAGGTTGCTACTGGTCAAGGCGATAGTGATGAACTTCCTGGTTGGTGTTTCAGTCTAGTAGGAGGGTCACTGTATAGTTTTGTTTCCCTTACTATAAATAAAAATCTAATCGAAGAAGGGCAGACCAAGTGTAGTAACACAGAACTTGGTCTGTTTTTCAGGCAAGCTGAAACTAAAACTTACTTTAGTACCTCCGTGGCATTGGAAATAAGGTCAAGGTCAACAGCCTTCATAATTCACTTAGCCCTTATAGTGGAGTATATACCTGGGCACTTCAAAGTCCTATCTCAAAAACTTCTTGAGCTATGGATCAGAAACCACAGTTTCTGTACTGACCGACCAACCAACCTGGTGACCTTGGAAATTTGGTCAAGGTCATCCATCTTCTTAGCTGACCAAGACCAAATTGAGGAATATTACCATGTGCAATATTGAAGTCATAACTTAAATTCTGAGTTACGATGCAGAAACTAAGTTTACTAAAGCGATCTTGTGACTTTTGAATCGAGGTCAAGGTGATTAATCTCCACACTTGACTGAGCCCTGGAAAAGGCCAATAATCCTTTGCAATATATACAGGTTCTATCATCAAAATGTTTCTAATTATCATGCGAACCCAAAACTTACTATAGTACCTCCGTGACCTTGGGAATAGTGTCAAGGTCAACCACCTTCATACTTCACCTAGCCCTTATACTAAAGTATATCCCTGGGCACTATCAAAATGTTATGATAATATGATCGCGTTGCCCCTACCCCTAATTGCTGAAGATTCGCACAGGGGCTGTCAACACCTCACCGGCGAGATTGTAAACAACACAGTACAAAAGCGGCAAATTCCCATCAGAATTTTAGACACATGCTCATCGGGTGGACAGAAAAATCTTTTCTCCAAATTAACAAAAAAGGATTATTGTCCTTTTAGTGTATGTTGACCAGTACTATAAAGATTATGAAAGATTGGATGGTAGGTCTTGCAAAGTTCGGGCTAAGCCATTCCTTCTTTTTCAAGGAACCCCATTAATCCTTGAGATTTATACTTCAAGAAAATGAAACCTGAAATTGAGTGATCATGTAACCTACATAATGTAAACAGGCTGCTAGGAAAATAAGTGTTCCAAGCTTCCATGATAGTAGGTGAAAGGAACCCGATTATGTTATTTGACTATACTAAGTGAAATGAAAGACTCTGATGTTCAATGTTCTTACCCTAAAAAGTTTGTTACCTATAATTACTTTGCTCTGGTATATGCCACTTGTGTGGATATTCTGATGCCATAGATTCGAAAAAATATGACAATGAAAGATTCTTTCCCATTGCTTTTGCTTTCAATGATGTGATGTCATCTTGGTCTTGTTTTACACATATTTTATTCAAGCAATTGGGGTACAGGGTTGCTTGCATATAAACCACACGTCTCTCGTGTTCTGTTACACTCTCACACAAAAATGTTAAGTTTGCATTTGTCTAGGTGCCAGATATCCATAAAGCGAAACTGAACATGAAGCTGTCGCAACTTAGAGGCTACTTAGCATTTAACTGCCAGCTTGCCACAGGTTAATGGCTACTTGTTAGAAAGGTACTTATGCCAATTCTGGCAATAAAACTTATGATATATTTCCATTGTTGGGAAAAGATGGTGCGGCTCCTCTGCTGAGGAAGGAGCCCTGTGCCCAGTGAGAGCACTGCGCTGGTATCTCTCATGCATGGACAGTGCCAGGGGTCAGAAGTCCGCCCTCTGTTTACACCTGGGTAGCCCCTGAACGGAACAGGTCTGTCATAACATGATCTCATCATGGATTAAGCCATCCTGAAGCAGGTATTGGCTAGACCTCACCAGGTAATAGCCTTTATCGCCTGAATGCCGCTGTTTTCGATATCCTCCAGGCTTGCTGCTGGTGATCGTCTACCACTTTCACCAAGCACTACTAGCGCGACTTGATGATGCTTGAGGAGGGCATTTATGCCTTTGCCAACGTAGGTGGCTCCTTTACATAGGTTCCTGATACTTGCTAGATCTCCAAGACCAGAAGAATGGAAATCGACAACACGTACCCATGCAGCAGACTGCTATCAGGTTGATGGGTGATTTCCCAGGCTTCAGCCAGGATTCTGCTGTTGGTGGCCTCAAGTCCACGTACCTCTGAGGTTCTCCCACCAGACATTGCCTCCTAACTCAGACTGATGGTTCTCCCCAGGGAATTAGTAAGTATATTCACCTCTCGACCACAAGTGATGTCTACCTGACCACTCTGCTTCCTTCATGCAGATGATGTCCACTGACCAATCATTACAGAGGAAGGAGCAAAACGGGAACATGCAAACTGGAAGTCACCCCAGATCCAGAGGAACCTAGGAAAGGCATCACCATGAATGTGCAGTTTTTAGAAACAGTCAAGTGAGTAACCTACTCAGTTGTGTCCAGACATGGAGGTCTTGGCAATGGTGGTCGAGAGGTAAGTATACTTTAATACTAATACCAAAATTACTTAAACTTTTATGTATCAGTTTATCCACACAGGTGTCATACACCAGCCAAAAGTAATCAAAGGTAACCAGCCTATAACCAATTATATAAAAACCCACTGGTAGTTTCAGATCTGCATCCACTATCTGGGCAACCTTCTCCACTAAGCTCTGACTTTGACCCAGCAAGTGATCTAGGCTCCTCTGCTCAATGCTGGTACTTAATTCATAGCTTGGGAGCCACATCAGGGTCTGATACAAATATTCCTATTCTGGTTTACTCTGTATATTGTTTATTAGGCCTCCTACTATCTACAATGCTTACAAGGAAAATATTCGCAAGCCAGAACATGAATAAACAACGATGGTCCACAAACATTGTAAGACCATGTGCCAAACATTTTGAGATTGAATACAACCGTGTGCAAAATTGGTTACACTTGATTATGTTCAGTCCACCTCTTTCACTTTAATCCATGTACATAGCAAACAGTGCTGAAAACACATGGCCACGTTTTACATCCAAATCAATTATAAATTGTGCAATTGTCCCACAATGCATTGCGCCAGGTTCAAACACTCGCCAATATGTGCATTAAAAGCCAGGGTATTGTGTCGCATTTGGATTTGTAACTAACGATGATAACTGTTTTAGACACAACCAAGCAGGCAGATTAAAGTTAAGATAGTAAGTGATGTTTTACAATAATTTAACATCCATTTGCTGTGGTAAATAGGAGAACGGACACCTGAAACTGAGAGAAATATTACCATAACCATAACTGAACAACCATGGCTATGCAGCTATGCTGGGGCTATGCTCTTTCACTGATGAACTGTGGCTATGCAGTTATGCTATTTCCCCAGCCCAAGTTAACCCTCCAAACAAGTTGAAATAAATGCTGATGTTTGAGTTGATGTTACTACAAAATTCTGTGACACAACCGCCACTTTCTTGATAAAATCTTTCATGGTCAATCAATTTTTATAAGGGAAGGGTGGCTTGAAACTTTTTTTTTTTTTAATGTGTCATAAAATTTATTTGGGATCAAGTTTTTTCAGTAGGGTTGGTTTGGTTACCGCAACCACATATATATTTTTTTAGGTCTTAAGTAACCTGAACATTTGTTGAAACATGTTTAAAATGGATTTACTTTCCCCTTTCACACATTACCCCCTTTGACGTCAGTTTACTTTCTTACCTGGGCACAGCCAGGGCACTTGTTAAGATAAAAATCAGACTCTTTTCCTTTTTGCTTAGTATTGTAGAATATCATAATTGGTTTTGGCGTTCCTTAGAGCATGCCAGGAGCACCTCATGAGCTGTAGTTGAGACTTGCTAACAGGACCAAAGGCCCATCCAAAGCATTCTTGTAGACCTTCAGGATGGTCTGCTTAATCCATGATGAGATCGTGTTTCAGCTGACCTGTTCCTTTTGGGAGTTAGATCTCTGACCCCTGGCACCACCCATGCATTAGAGATACCAGTGCAGCGCTCTCACTTGACAGGGGCTTTTTTCTCAGCGGGAAGAGCCATACCATCTTTTACCACCATGGAAAAGATACCATACATAAGTCCAAAACAAGGTCTAGATCTATACTAGGTAAACTGACCTATGGACTGCATACAGGTCTAAACCCCAAAGGTGACATAAGCTGGAACACAGTGACTCCTTGAGGGGACAAGGAAAGGCTAAAGGACAAGTACCAGGAATACATGCAAAAGAGTCTTTTACGCCAGCACAGGCTTAAATGCCCTTCTCCAGTCACACAGGTAGTGTTTAGCCAAAGTCGTAGACAAATGCCAGCAGCAAGCCCAGGGGATATCAACAACAGCAATGTCCCTTAGGGTACGTCAGGATGCATTAAAGGCTCGCACCTTGTGAACTCTAGCCGAGACCTACTTCATGACCAAAGGCCTATCCAAAGCATTCTCATTGAGCTTCAGGTTGGTCTGTTTAACCCACGATGAGATCATGTTCCAGCAGACCTCTTGCTTTGGGGGGGGGGTTACCCAGGTTCAAAAGAGGGGGGGACCTCTGACCCCTGGCACTGTCTGTGAAAGAGAGATACCAGCTCAGCACTTTTGGTTCTTTGCAAGGAAGCCCAATTGAGGTCTCAGCATCCCCTGGGAGTGGTCAGGTGAACATTGAATTCATTCATGTGCCAGAGCATGGATCTCCTTTCTTCTAGCCATGAAGTGAGTGTTAATAGAAAATAAGTTTTACACATCCAGTACTTGAGGTCCACCCATCAGGGGTCCTCTAGGGACTCAAAGGGCTACCTCATCAACATTACTAAGACCAGGGGGGAGATTCCACCATGGCAGGACCTGCCTAGGAGCTGGTCTGTCCCTGAAGAAGGATGCCATGAGTGCCAACAGATAAGGATCACTCCCTATGCGAATGTCCGAGAATATTCGCCAGGGTTAAGAAGATGGCAGAACAAAACCCCTCCATGGATCTTGAGCTCTTACAAAGGACCTCCAACTGGTGTGGCAGGATGTCCACAATGCACAGAGACCATGGATGCATTTTCCTACAGGTGCACCAATCTGAAATCGCTTTCCAGCAAGCCGAAAACACCACTAGAGAAGAGTTTTAAATCCCCCTTGTGGCAATTCTATCTGTGACAGATTCCCTCTGAAACCTCTGTCACAGATGTACTGTGTGACAACTGCCACGCATGGAGATTGAACACTTGGAAGTTCCTGTAGAACACACTCATCTACAGTTGCACCAGATGTTTCAGCTGTGCCGGTAAATGAAGCAATGGCTTCATGCTAATTCCAATCTGTCTTTGGTCGCGAGGGGGCCACCAAGATCAGGTTGCAGTCCTGGGACTGAACCTGCAACAGGACCCTCAGGTGGATCTGTGGAGGTGGAAAGGCGTAGGCCCAAAGGTTGCTCCAGTCCATCGCTAGAGCATCCACTGTTAGGCTCTGGGGATCTGGGGCATGTGACACATAAACCAGAAGTTTTGCTTTTGCACCCATCACGAACAGATCCACATGTTGGGTACCCCACATGGCCCTTGAGTAGAGCAACCACTCTGTCTCTACTTGCTAGGACATTCTGTAGTCCCTGGACATGCCTTCCATGCATGAGGACGTTGAGTTCAGAGCACCATCATGAGATGTGTCCGACAAACTTGGTCAACTTTTGGGAGTTGAGGTAGGTGATCCTGGTCCTATTGTGACACATAATGAGAATGTGTTTGTGTTCCACTTGGTCCTGGAAGTGGAGGAGCGCTAAGTGTATTGCCAACCACTTATGTAATAAGACTTACATTGTGTGGGCCAGAGGCCTGACACCATCCAGAACTCCACATGGGCTTCCCACCCAGACTGAGATGATTTCATATACATGGTGAGTCACGCCTGAAATGACATCAATGTCTGTCCTGACATCATGTTCTTCCATGTGGTCCACCAAATGAGGTGCTGGCACTCATCCGGGAGTACCGGCATCTGTGCTTGGTAACACTGGTCCCTTAACCATCTGTCCCACAGAGTGTGCCATAAGGGATGACAGTGTAGGTGACCCAGGACAACCTGAGAGTCCATCAAGTCCGAAGAGTCAGAGTCAGAGTCAGAAAACGTTTATTTGACAAAATATAATTGTTATGGATACAAACAGTATGTAATATTGCAACTCAAAAGTACATGACAGTTAGACGCATTAGAATACAAAAATTGATGGGTGTCTGGATGACCCCAATTAAGGATCTGAGTCTGCTATCACTGGGGCCACCAGAAAAGGAGGTAACTTAATAAACAAACTGATTATCACAAAAATACCATGAAATCCATAAAGATACTAAGGATGACTAAAACATGTACACACCAAAAATTATTATAAGACAGGACTAGAATCAATCATTACATACATAACAGTTTGGTATAGTGCATATATCTTGATACTTGTTAATAAAATATTTTTGCATAGCTGGATAAACCAGAGTATGAGTGTGTCTCAAACTTCTCAGTAATACAAGATGGAAGGGTTTTGATAAGGGATGGGACATGGTATTTTATACATTTTTCAAAAGTAATATTGGTGGGCCTAGGAGGAGGAATATTTTCTCTATTTCTGGTAAAGTGAGAATGAAATTGCTAAAGTACTGCGGTAATTCACTTTTAACATATCTATAATAAAATTTAATTGATCTCAACTGAAAAACCTCAGTCACTTTTAAGATCTTTAATTTTTTAAAAAGTGGATCTGTGTGGGCATTAAATCTTTTTGAATACATAAGGCGTACAGCTTTTTTCTGTAAAAGGAAGATCCGTTCACATGAAAAACTCCAGGCAAGGATAGAATAATTGATATATGAACAGAAGAGAGAGTTGTAAATTAGTAACAGAGCACTAGCCGGGATGTACTTACTCAAGGACAGGGAGCAGTGGCAAACATTGTGAGTCAGAAACACCTTGAGGATCAGCTGGGGTCTCCCCCACCTGTCTTCAGAAGGATAACAGTTGAAGGTGACCAGGCTGAACTTGATGCTGAGAAAGACAAAAATCTGCTCTAGCATTAGGCTGTACTTGGTGAGATTCACAATCTCGCCTAAATGTTTGCAAAGTTCCAAAGCGCCCTGATTAGCCAGTGTTCCAGGTACACATTAATGCACACTATGCTTCAGTGAAGGTGTCCAGCTACTGCCTGCATGACCTGGAGAATGCCAGAGATGCAGTGGTAAGGCCAAATGAAAGTGCCCTGAACTGGTAAACCTGGCACAATAATGTAAACGCATATACTTGTGTAAAGTCTCCATAATTGGCACATGGCACAATGAGGTTCAAAGATGTAATCAACTCCTGGGGCCACAGGGCCACAGCCCCAAACTGTGGGGTCTCTATGCTGAAGGATGGAGTCTCCAAGTACTAATTCAGTGGTGACAGGTCTATGACCAGACACCAGCCTCCATCCTGCCAAGGCACTAGAGAGAATAGGTTGTGGAATGTGGGAGGCCTCGTATCCTGCAATTGCTCCATAGTATTCCTGCTCTGTAGCCTTATCACTACCTGTAGGAATGCTAATGCTTTGGGCTCCTTTGGCAGGGGTGTGAACCACTTGGGTTCATTGCATAACAGAGGCCTGTCCTCACCAAAAGGCAGCAAGGAGCTATCTATCAGTGTATTTAAGATGAAGGAATAATCTGTGATCGACTTCCCTTTTGAGTGAAAGGTGGAGAGGTAACAGTCAACTGGGCACTCGGAGAGGTCTATAGTGATGGCTGAGGGGGACTCTGAGATGGTGTGGTGTTGAAAGCAAGAGTCAGGAGCCGTGATACTTCCCAAACTCGTTGGCTTGGCCAGGCTCTCTTGCCTTTCCAACTCACTCCCCACTCTTCCTAGGCCCTTGTGACACCAAAGGGGGGGCTCGGCTGGGGAGATGGTGGGGGTGTTGTGGGTGCCATGCTTCAGGATGGTGGCGGCCATTGAGGAAAGCAACGGAACAAAGCCTTTGTCATGGTGTACTCAGTGGGGGGGGGCCCAAAGGTCCTGCACCTAAGCAACGACATCCGCCATCTCTCCTCCACACAGTGTGTTGGAGAAGAGGGGTCCCATGCATGCTGGGCAGTAGAGGCAGGCAACCTCTGACTCTGGAGGTGGGTGTCCCTGCAGAGCAAACACAAGTTTGTCTCTTGGATGCAGGCCATCCTGATCTGATGGTTGATTGCCAGCGATAATGAAGTAGCCAGCAGAGCTGCCAGCACAAGCCAGTCCCTGCCGCCTCTATCTAGTGGAACACTGGAGGTTGTCTAAGAGGGACCTCAAGGCTGACAGTGAGAGGTCCTGGCTTCAAGCAGTTGACAGCTCAAATGGGCAGACCAGATGCCACAAGTTCTGGCTGTCTACTAGTTATAAAACTCAGTGACGAAGGGCAAGAAAGGTATCGGGGACTTATGATGCACGTCTTCCAAGTACAAGTGCTGGCAGCACATCACTTTTCTCCCACAGCTGAGCTTGGAAGCCCACTAGGCTCCAACTGACAGCTTCGACTTGGTCAAAAACATGGATCAGTTCCAGGGTAGTATCCATGGGGGCGAAAACAGGCTCTGCGCACACCACAGATGCTACAAGGCTCTGCCAAGCAGAGCGACATCTGCATGGGTGCCGGATCCTGGCCAGTAGCCTTAGCCTGCTGGCAGAGAAGACCAACAGCAAAAGCTCCTCCTCCTCAGTGCCAATGACTGAAAACTAGAGGCAAGGCAGCAAGCTGCTTATCTGAAATGACCGACTCTGAGACAGCAGATGTATCAGCGAGGAGGGGGATCAATACAAGGTCTCCATACACAACTGCTGTTCTTCACAGAGCCGTGTCCTGCCTGCCTCTCCAAGGTGGACAGCAAGGTACTTGGCTCAAACTAAGGGCCAAGTGGAATTGCTAACTGCTAGATCCAGGATGGGCATGGAGGGGGAGCACAGTGCTGCCACACAGTGGTTGGGGATGCCAGAGACCACATGGCAGGGGCCACCACCATAGGAGCTAAAGGGCTCAGCTCACTAAATCTAGACACCACCACAGAATTGGGTACCATCTTCAGTGCTCAGAGATACCTGGATGCTCAACCCGAGCTCTCAGATCCACGAGCTCAAGGAATTAGCTGGGGTTTCAATGCTCCAGGATACCTAGACATTTGACTGGAGTGCTCAGACCCGGGAACTTGGGGAATCAGCCGATCCATTTGCATTTGCTGGTTCCTAGGCAACATCTCTAAGACTGCCGAGAGTCACGGATCAGTGGATGAGGAGCCCGTGGTCAAAACCTTTGGTGGTGTTTGAGCACTCAAGATCTCCGTGAGGTTAGCTTTTGCAGCCAGACTTGCAACTATACTACCTTTTCTCCCTATTCCCCAGGGGAAGGCGGGTTCATAGTAGCAGCCACCCAAATATGGGTTAACTTCCCTAGTGGCATCCCTGGGGGAGAAGATTTAGTGGAGTCAGATTCTATAGCTTAGAAAACTTATCCTACAGAACAGAGAGTGCATACAGCACTAGAACAGTCTTGGTGAACAAAAGTTCACAGAGCTTGCCAACTCTTAGACCTTGCCCGGAATTGGCCTGAGGAGGAAGGTAAAACAGGGTAGCATGCATTCCGGAAGTCACACCCAGATCCACAGGAACTGAGTGGAGGTGTGACCGGGACTGTCAGGTTTTTGAAAACATTCAAGTGAGTAACAAACTTAATAACCAAGGTCCAAATTAGCTAGTACCACCGGTAGCTGCTAAAGCACCAGGGTCATTTCCCGGTGCACCTTGCAGCAAGTTTCAGTATAGCAGCCATATTGCGCCATAGATAAAGTACAGGGAAATGACATCACAAAGTTGATCGTTATTTTCCAACATACTACGGAAGTATTTACAAGCTACAATGACAGTCTACAATTGCAAAATTCTTGACTGTAAGCCAGACACAAGAAAACTGGGTAAATTGGATAAATACCCCTGGATGCAAGGGGTAGCTTTCCACAGTTTTCCTCCAAAGAAACATAGAAACAACGGGAGTGGTTGAATATGGTGAAAAGACCAGAAGGTTGTGGACCACCTTGCAAGTTTGACAGAATTTGTTTGAGACATTTTGTTGGGGGTAAAGGTCCACCACCAGAACACCCGATGCCCATGTAATTTCCATATAACAACTGGATGATTGCAGAAAAACAATGCACAACAAACCAATAGCAGAACCCTGTGAGACGGCCGAGGATTGAGTGACATACCCAGCAACAGAGAAAGGCCATTCGCCAAGTAGAAAGTGGGGGTGCGATCGCTGTGTTGCAGCGGTAGCCCACAGTACTAGCTAATTTGGACCAAAGCTATTGTGTTGAGTGATGTGTCCAGATACAGAGATTTTGAAAATGGTGGCCGAGAGGTAATGTTACATAATATAGATTGGAAAAAATATGACAATGAAAGAGTCTTTCCCTTTGCTTTCAATAATGTGATATCATCATGATCTTGTTCAAACATATTTTATTCAAGCAATTGGGGAATAGGGTTATTTTCATATAAACCTCTCTTCACTTGTGTTCTTTGTCGATCTAAGAAAGCCTTCTTTTATTTCAGTTGCTGACACTCTCACACAAAAATGTTAAGTTTCCATTTGTCTAGCCGCTTGGTATCCGTAAAGCAAAACATGAACAGCAATTGGGGAACAGGGTTGCTTCTACATTAACCCCTCTTCTCTTGTGTGCTCTGTGTCGAGCTAAGAAAGCCTTCTTTTATTTCAGGCGATGACACTCTCACACAAAAATGTTTACTGTATCATCACAAATTTTCACAAGGGATAAAAATTCCCAAATTTTCCCGAGCAGATCCGGTTCGGGAATATTAAACTTGGGTAATTTTTGGCAGATTGGATGTTGAATGAAAGCCTGCATCAAAATTGGGGAAAAAAACTCCCGCAATTCACTCTTGGAGTTCATTTGGGAAACTTAATGCTGATGAATATAAAAAAGGATTATACAGTAGTTTACTTTTGTCTAGGCACTGTATATTGGTCAAGCAAAACTGAACATGAAATAGCAGCTAATCTTTCAGTTGTCGCCAAGCAACGTAGTGATTGCTTAGGTGCTAACAGTAAGCTGTCACAACTTGGAGGCTTTTTGGCACCTAACCACCAGGCTACTGCAGAATAACAGCTACTTATTAGAAAGGCACTCATGCCATTTTGGCAATAAAACTTCATATATTTCCCTTACCAAGAAAATATGGTACCGCCAGCCACCTTGGACATTCTTCTGAAAGATTTGTAGGATTGCATGAATTTTCTTTCGGTTTTTTTGGATATACCTAGAATTATTATTAAATGAATTTATTTCAGGGATGTTGATGTGATGAAGCAGGACTACGAATACATTTATGGGACAAAGCTTCAAATATGCTTAGCAATTCAGTACATTGTGGTTCTCAAGATACTTGGATGATTTGTGGATGCTGTTACAGATCAGCTAAGGGCGGATTCAACATTTTCATCATATTCTATGGAGTCCACAGAGTACTCTTTTTCATTACCCCTTCATCCTCCCTCAGAAAGAGTACTTTCCATCATTTGAAAATGATGATGTCTCAATTGAATTGAGTTGACCTTAGGGAACAGAATTAGCGTAAAACCTGTTCAATGAGGTGCCAAGTGTAACATCATATATTTCGTGCACAAAATTGTAATACTTATCATTTTCGTGGATGGAATTACAACAGGATACACAAAAGCAGAAGAGCAAATTACAAAAGCGAAGTACCACCACGAAAGTAAATGACTGTTAAGTTTTTGTGGACGAAACTGAAAGAAAAAAATCACAAAACTGAAAATAATTCACAAAATTGAACATGCTTGTTGAATTCTGTGCACGGAATTGTAATAGTTTATCAATTTTGAACACAAAACCGTATAATATTATGAATTTCATGCACAAAAGTGTACGTTTTTGATCAATTTCGTCTACAAAATTAAAAAATGGGAGCTGCAGATTTTTTTAATATATCGGTTTCGTCCATAACATCCTTAAGTCTATTAATTTTGTCCCCGGATTTACCTATTTCGTGCACGAATTTGATAAGGTTTTTAACTTCATCCACAAAATCTTAAAAGCTTTCCAATGTTGTCCACACAATCCAATTTTTTTATCAAATGTGCACAAAATCGAAAAAATCTCACGTAATCCATATGTTATTCAATTTTGTGCAAGAAATTGGGAGAAAATTTCACATATTTCATAATTTACTTGATTTCATTTACACAATTGTTGCAGTTTAACAGTTTTGTTCAGGAAATCTGAAGATTAAACAATGATGTCAACAGAATCGGTCAGGTTTTCAATTTCATGCACGAAATCACAAAAACTACCTCAGTTTTGTCCACAAAATTCTAAAACACATGAAATTGAAAAACTTTGTAGATTTTGCCCACAAAATTGGTAAAATGCGACGTTTTGAACCCTAGCATGCTAAGTGTAACAGCTTAGAAATTCCTACCATCAGCGACCCTTGATGACTTTATCAGAAACAACCAAATCTCGTACATGCGGCTCTATTTTAATTTTGACCGTTCGGTGCTCTAAAAATAATTTAAAAGGATAACAGGCCTAATGGTTAAAAATAAGACTAAAAATAAAAAATGGACGAAATGGACAGCCAATCGACAGAATTTCATTCAATATTGGCCAGCCTGCAATGTGACGCTGATGTTGTGTCTGCCACAGAGTCGCCCATGATAGCTATCGTCCACAGCTTGCTGAATTGTTACGACGGCACGTGACTTATTGTGCGACGTGGAGATCCATGGTGTTGACAGGCCATTATAGGAACTCACGAAAATGACCATGATAACGATTCTGTGGCTTTATACAATATCGTAATTTCATTTGCGATCCTATGCTCACAATCTATTGAGTATAATTCTGTCTGTCATTTCTTCCAATTTTGTGTATGAAACTCACTAAGTCTTATTGGAATTTGCGAACTGAATACCGTTTCTGTCGACAAAATCGATAAAATAATTTGAATTTCGTGATAATAATTTCGACAAAATTGAAAGATTACGGAATTTCGTGGACGAAATAACAAACTTACACACAAAAGTAAAAACCTTATTCCATTTTGTGGACGAAATTCAAAACTATGCGCACAAAAATGAAGCGCCAGACTTTAACAAACGCCATGAAACTGATGGGATTTCGTGATTTTCTTTCCCAATTTCGTCCACAGAATCGCATAAGGGTTACAATTTTATAAAAATTTGTTGAATCCTGTGAATTGTATATTACAATTTCGTTGACAAAACTGATAAATTGATTGACAATTTTGTGGACAGAATCGACATGGATTTTCTTCAGAATCCTAAGTTTATATTTTTTGTTAGGAACGAGTGGGACTCGAACCTGCAACCTTTGGCACCAGTCGCCTAGCTGAAATGGGAAACGCACATATCCACTCGACCAAATCCCCATTTCTAAAAAGAATGGTCCAATGGAGGTAGTTATGTGCAAGTGCCATATCAACACGGTAATGCAGTATATGTACTGAGTCGGCATTTATTTCCAGAATCGGGGACTTAAATCCACCAGCATTACGGAAATGCCGAAAATATATATTTTTGTTCGGAACGAGTGGGACTCGAACTTGCAACCTTTGGCACCAGTCGCCTTATTTAATTTCGTGCACAAAATTGGTAGCTTCACTCGATTTCGTGCACATAATTGATAGACTTACTAAATTTCGTGGACATAATTGATAAACTTACTCGATTTCGTTCAATGAATTGATAAACTTATGGATTCTTGGGACAAAAATTGATATACTTAACAATTCTGGGAACGAAATTGTTAGAGTTTATTGATTTTTTCCATGAAACGAAATTAAAATAACCACAAAACTGATGTTACAGTTGGCATCCCATATTGTTCAACTTTCGGTTTTTATTTGAAGTGTAAATGTCAATTACAATGATTGTTTGTGATTGCTTAGCCATCATTTTATTGCAATATTACAGGAGGACATCACAACTTCGCCCACCCTACCCCCACCCCACCCACTAACGTATTGTCTGTATGCTAACCTTAGTGTGGAGGACTACTGAGCATAAGAAATGACATTTTAATCAACAGGTAAACACAACTACAAAATAGCCCCATCGGGTCAATAGCTTTCCTCGACACGATTTTGGCGCGCTGTGCTGAGGAAAGCAATTGACATGGACTATTTTTGTCCTCCTTGGAACCACGGACCTAGACCCGCTTTTTTTTTTTTTTTTTTTTTTTTCTTTTTTAATTATTGTGACAATTGGAACGAGCACTACTTCCGCATTGAGTAGCATTTGGCAGAGGGCTGATTTTTTATATAGTACATGAAAGACAATTGAGCAAATTTACCCTGTGAAATCGTCTACAATGACCTCGAGCAAAAATTTTGGACACCAATTTACTTTGAAGATATTGAAGGGTTAAACTGAACTGTTCCATTCAAGGTTTTCATTGCCCGGACTTACGTAGGATGAATACTCCAAGTTAAATCCTGTTTATTCACTATACGTCCCACATGTTGCTCTTGTTCGTCATAAGTTGGTGTCCAGGAACAAATCATTTTTTTCCAGTTGTAAACAATGCACTGTGGGTATGTGGGCTTTTGGGGGGGCTCTGCAAATGGAAAAACACGTCTGGTTTAGTTCACATATTCCGGGCTTTCAAGCTTATATCACTTTTCCAATTACGGTTTCGTGGCAAGTGCAAGGTGATGGTCATTCTACTTTCCTGAAAGAATGCCTTTTATGAATTCTGATTAATACATTTATGTTATGTTTTGCTAAAATACACGGTGTGTGTATGTATGTATGTATGTATGTATGTATGTATGTATGTATATATGTATGTATGTGTGTGTGTGTGTGTGTGTGTGTGTGTGTGTGTGTGTGTCATACACACATATGCACACACATTTTGAAAATGCATTCCGAATATTTTGTCGGAAATTTAAAACAACATGCAGAAAAGACTAAGGGGCATAATCTGTACTTTTCGGGGCACATGTATGGGTTAAATGTTAATTTCAACTTTTTTTTTTTTTTTTTTTGCGTTTGTGGGATAATTTTGTCATTTAAGCGTTCAACTAGAGGGCTCTTTGAACAGCCCATGCTCAGCTGGCCTAAGCTAAGCAAAAATTAAGGTTGCAACTGAATCGACCTGGTTTAGCTGATTGCATATGGCATTTTAAATTATTTCTGACACGGACGACTGAGCCTTCTAAAGTGCAGCCTAACGAGCAAGTCAGCTGAGCTAAGAATTGCAGCACCACCTAGTGAACAAATTGAGAATTGCGAGACCTGTGTGATATCAGAGAAGATGTTTCAAGATTTGCGCCAAAAAAGAACCAAAAAAAAATTATTGAAAAATTAAAAAAACACTGAAGTGTGACCATTAGAATAAACTTGGCAGAGACCCGCCCAAGGTACATTGCCACCAAGTTTTAAGTCAATCCGGACGACGGTCTTGGAGAAGAAGTCAAAAATGTGAATGTGTATAAGAATGCCCATTGGGCTACATAGTAATCAACAGGAAAGGTGTATTTACCGATAAGTACCCGAATTAAAAAAAAAGAAGTTAAAATCAGGAATCCATAGCAGTACTACCTAGTGAACACCTTTGTTTGACCCTTCCACAAAGAGCATATTCACTGAGTTTCAGCTTAATCTGAGTGACAGTTCTAAAGAAGAAGTCGAAAATAGGAAAACACAAAAAAATCATTTTAAAAAATGGAAAATAAGAACAAGGAATCCCTAGAAGTGTTCCTGTCTGATATCAAAGCAATTGGGTGAGTGGTTTCGGAGAAGATTTTTTAAGATACGCCCTAAAAAAGAAAAAAAAATAGCAAACCCTTAAATCACGGGAGCATAACCAAACTTGTGAGAGACCTACCCAAGGCATATCCCCACCAAATTTGAAGTGAATCTGGACGACGTTTTTGAGAAGAAGTCTAAAATGAAAATTGTGGACAGACGACAGACGGACGTCTCTAGTATGCTGCACTTATGTACTATGTTAGCCCCACCCAAATCTATAAATTAATATTATCTATTAGTGTCTTGGAATGAGGGTTGTATTATGTCAGTATTATTCCGTTTTATATAGCTTTATGGTGTCATAGGTTTTGTGGCATAGTTTTTTCATCAATATTCTTATTCTCCTGGCAAATTCTCTTATTTGAGATGTGTTTCTGCTAATGCGTAAAACCTGTCCAATGACCACATCATAGGCTGGGTTCTCTGGAATGTTTCCAGTGATATCAGGATATATAACTATGTCAAATTTGAATTGTTCTCGTTTGTCAAAAATCTTTGTTACATACTGTTTGTCGTCAATCCCTATTTTAAGATCAAGGAAAGTTGCCTTATTGTCACACTCATTTTCTTTATTCAAAATGAGTTCTTTTTGGGTACATTTCCTTCCAATGTTTCTTGATCTCATCCTTGTTGTTAAGAGTACATAGATCATCGACGAATCTTCTAGTATGGATAGATTTGGCACCTTCCTTCTTGTTCAGCTTATCTATGTCCTGTAAGATATCTGTGTTACTCGCAGTGATCCACATCCTATTCACTCTTGTGTATGCATGAACTCTTTCACAATAATTGTTAAGGGATTTTTGGACAAGTTTCAGAACTAAAATTAGTATCTTAGCAATTTGTTTTGAAACGCACTTCTTTGCTGCGATAATATACCTAAATTTGACAGGTTTCTTAATTGTGCATTTTGACAATTGCATAGATGATCGGTAATTTCCTGTGTTCATTTGGTATAACACATTTCAAAACTTTGTGTTTGTATACTTGTTCGTCAATAATTGCTTCAGTAGATTCTGCTTGCTGATAAGTTCCACTGTTTAATTCTTGCAGTATGTTGTTGATATAGGCCTTGCAAGCAAGTGCAATGTTATTACGTGCTTTGTCAATAGATATTATGAAAAATTGGTCTTGTAGGTCAAGTAATTCTTTCCTGCAGTTATTATCTAAAAGCACTTGTTTTGTCTCCAATTTTGAAGAGGTCCATTCCTCAAGAACTTGATTTTTTCATCAACTTTCTCCATGATTCTGATTTTCCATTCATTAAATATTTCCTCGCAGTTTCTTTTCTTGTTACTTTGTTTCTCAATGAAGTTATTTAATCCTTTGTTGATTTCTCTCCTTGCTTTCCTTGAGTTATTGCTATGTCTTTCTGTATGGTTTGGTGCTCCATGCAACAACTGCCTAAGTTTCTTTTTTTTATGATACTTAAATCTCCTGTGATAACATGTTTCTGGTGTTGATCCATGCATTCTTAAAAGGTTGAATTACATTCACATGTTTGGTTGTTCATATCCCAGCTGTCCAAGTCAACTTCATTCATATTATCGTAGTTGAGATTTTGTTGCGAATGCTGTTAGTATATTTGTAAGTAACAGTCGTATTATCCTTTACATAACTGTTGACTGAGTCTTCGATGTTCTTGAGTTTTAAAATACTTTGAAGATTAATGTATCCTATTGCTGGGTTTTCGTACAATATTATCACTGGATTCAAGTTTCTGTTCTTCCTTTTGGGGGATTCCTTTTTGAGTTTTCAGTTATGTTTTATTATGTCTTCAACTAAGTTGACAATCCTATCTGTTATAGGACTATCATCTGCGATTACATGTTCATTCAGTAATTGCCCTAGTTGTTTCATTTCTTTTTTCTCCATTTGTGGTAATGTTATGTTGACATAAATGTAGTATGTATTATCATTACTTGGAATCTCCTTGAGTTTACTGTAAACAAATTGCGCCGTCATATGATCTCTGCATACTTTAAATCTGCCTCTGTGTTGGATCCTCTATTTTTTTTTTTTTTTTTTTTTTGCTTTTTGTTCAATATGTCATACATGCTATCTTCAACTGTCCTTTGATCCATATTCTTATCACAACGATTATTCAAGATGGATACACTGTTCTGAATTTTTTAATCCAAAACTTTTCTCTATCTCTTCTAAGGCTAGCTTTTTCTTTATTCATCTTACCACTAGAATATTCCCCTGGTTCTTGTATTGTTTCTATGATTTGAACTTCAAATGGACGGACGGATGATGAACGACGGACCCTCACAAAATCTCAAACGACTGACAAGTCAGCTGAGCTAAAAATATATTTTTCAGAGGAGCTATTCGTGTGTATTTTTCTCAAATTTCGAAATCACAGCCTTCTTAAAGGCCACATCTGTCTCTCAGTACATATATAGCGACACAATGAGTAAAAAAAAAGCATGCAAATGCAAAAAAAACTGTAGGATAATTCTCTGAGTAGCATAATTGCCGTTCTTTGTGTCCAAAACGACAAAACTTTTGAAATTGGACAAGATCTACATGTCGTCAGCGAAACCAAGCAGAGCACGCACATCAGCAGACAAATAAGCACACTTTGCCACAGTTGTAATTAAATCCGTTCTTGAATCTTTAGCGATGGTACTTAAATAAGGCCGAAAAATATTCAACAGCCAAGGATTCGTCGTATAAGCTGTTGCAGATATACATCAGGAGTCCATGCTTACCAGCGCCCGTTATATCAGCTTTACGCTACTTGTCAGCGGGGTTTGTAACAGTGGGTTGCCAATTTTTTGTTACCTCCGTGTATTCATTGTGTTGTTACGGAGTAGCCAGTGCATTTTTCCCCTTCATAAAAATTATCGCTTTCTATTAACACAAAAATGGGATATTATGTAGAGTAAACACCACATATTTGTGAAACGATTGTCTCAAATATGCAATATTTGCAATATAAAACAGGGTATGCAGAATGTGCAACATAAGAAGGCTCATGTGACAAACACTACAAAATACAAAACCGGTACTCACTCCCAATAGTAACAGATTTGTAGCCCAATACTTGGGAGTTCCCACTCTGATTTACATAACAGACTAACAGAACTGATTTCTTTTCTGTTGTTCTCCAAAATAATCGAGCCTTCCTTGGTGACATCACTTTTACACCAGGCAGGTGTACTTTTCCAAGTTTAAAGTATATGCTGCTTGCATTGTGGGAACCTTCATACTTAGTCATTGTACAGTTGGCATCAAGTATGTCTCCAACAGTTATGTACTCTGCTGCCTCTAGTTCTGAAAGGAAACAAACCGAAACTCATTTTAGAAGGCAGTTATCTTCTTTCTTGTATTTTTTTTAACAAAACACCCAAACAATCTCTGCCATGAATTAGAACAATCTAACTCATCATTTTTGATACAAGCTTTACAAAAGTGATCTAATAATTAGTGCAATGTTGACCTATATTCAGAGACATCCATGGCATATCCGAAAGCATTTTGACGGGAAAAACTACCATATTCGACAAATTCAATGTGCACTGACCATTTTTCTTCCAAGTTCTTACTTTTATTCAGCTCATGAATGTTATGACATCAATATCATTTTTTTCGCATCTGCGTAACATATGCACATTTATTTAACGTATCCTTAGCACAAGTTACACTGTCGAATTGTGGTCATTAATGCGCTTACCTGGGTACAAGGATTAATATATGGGTACCCATTTACAGAAGCCTTCTGGGTGGGTATCCAATCAAAGCTCTAAAGTATTAATGCACACTGCGTCAAGACCAACGGGTTTTTATATTAAAAGTACTTTGGAGATGTGCTGTAGTGAAAACAATGATGACCAAAGTGTTACCTTAGATCTTTTCAAATGACAACTGATTCGCGAAGGACCTTTCATGTCGTGTTAGAAGTCTTTTACTGAACAATTGCGACTCCATCCAGCCAAGAGTACCCAGATACCAATTTTTCTCTGCTTCATTATTTTCACATTTCTCTTTTCTGGAAAACGTTTTTAAGTGAGTATTGTGGATGAGACATATTAGGATAGCATGGTTCCGGTCAAAACTTTTCTTCAGTGCAGTTTAGGAGCTCAACGTCAACGATTACAGAAACCGTTCTTGTTCTGATCAGGGAACCGGTTACTTCATGATGCTTGTTTGATAATCATGTCTTGGGCAATATTTCAGTTCTGTCTCCTGATTAACTTTTATCAGCAGTTTATTTCAAACATGACATATATTCGCATATTCATACTTACTGCCCTCTTCGAAAAAAAGTGGAAGTCCGAAAGAGTACATATGGGCCCACATTAGGACGGAAACATAAGTGGTAGTTGTTGTCATGACTACTGATCACAGCACTGATTGGTTTCAATGCCAGCCAAGTTCAGTCCTCAGCTGGACTCTCGACATCAACTGTCAGGCATGCCGCGGAAGTGAAATGAAATCTGGAAAATAAAAGGTTATCTTGATAGCAAATCTCTCTGTGCACGTTAAAAAATGACATTTTTTCAAGAATGGGGATTTGGTCTAGTGGATATGTGCGTTTCCCATTTCAGCTGGGCGACTGTTGCCGAAGGTTGCAAGTTCGAGTCCTGCTCGTTCCGAACATAAAATATACATTTTCGGCATTTCCTTAATGCTGGTGGATTTAAGTCCCTGATTCTGGAAATAAATGCCGACTCAGTACATATACTGCATAACCGTGTTGATACGGCACTCGCACATAACTACCACCATTGAACCATTCTTTTTTTAAGAATGGGGATTTGGTCGAGTGGATATGTGCGTTTCCTATTGCAGCTGAGCGACTGGTGCCGAATGCTGCAGGTTCGAGTTCCGCTCGTTCCGAACATAAAATATTTGGATAAAATTGCATTTTTGATAGCATTAATAGTCCTTTTTTTCCACTGACATGCTGTTTGTGGCTATCCCATAGTGTTAGTCACTGTAGCACAATCATATGAGTCATGTATACATCTCCAATCTTATATAAAAAATATGAAACAGTGTAACTTTCAAATGCTAATAATTACATACATCTATCTTGAGAGCAGTTCGATTTGTGATTTGTTAAATATCTTTATGGGACTGGAAATTGCGTATTCCTGTTAGCCACTGTCATAGCTGGTTGTGTTAGTAAATAGTTTCTAATGGTGTCATGAGGCTTTTATAGTAGATAAATTACCTGTATTTTTATTAACTAAGCGGCAAGCTTTCAAATTTTACAATTCTGTTCATATGTCCATCAACTAAACCACCACAACAAACATAACTGTAATGTCTACAATCCTTTCTATCTGCTTTAATCTTATAGGAAATTAAAATTTCCAAATAAGGCCAATAAGTGTAATTGAATGAAATATGTGAACTCTGGCAACGTTATCGTACTGCCTGTGTCCCACTGGCGAATTTGGCCCACGACATGGGGCGAATCTGAAATCCGCGATATAGCCTACACAAGCTGCGATATTTTAGCATTCGGTCATTCTCCCAACAGCCTGATAAATACACCGTACACCTGCCGCATGGGGTCGCTGTTGTGACCAGCCACACTCCTTGCTAGCTGTGGTAGCATTCATTGGATTGAAGAATTAGATTCTTTGCACCTGCAGTGAAAGCAGCAACGAACTACAGAGGATAAGTTGGTTAGATGTAGAGAGTAGAGTAAATCAGATAAAGTTGAACAGCATGCATAAAATAGTACACTTGAGGTCTCCGCAATATCTGATAGAGAAGTTTGAAAAGCATGTAAACAGAAGTAGATACAACACAAGAAATTCAGATATGATGTTTAAATTACCAAGATACCAAACAAACACGGGACAAAGTACATTTACGTGGACAGGAATAAAGCAGTGGAATGAGTTGCCTACTCATATTCGAAAAATAGAAAATCATAGTTTATTCAAAACCACAGTAAAGCAATACCTTATAAATAAAATGTCCCCGGAAAGAAAAAAACTATACCTATTTTACTGAATCCCTCCCCCCCCCCCCCATGGACAATAAGTCAAGAATGAAAATAGAAACTTCTTATACAACTATGCTTGTGTGTTGTAGGGTAACGTGACGCAGGTATAATATCTGGAATGTTTTATATATATATATATATTGATGGGCGAATGTTTTATACCTTTACTTATACCTGATACTGTTGCATGTTTCTTTTTATATGTATATATGTATAGAGAGAGAGAAATCTATTTTAATTTTTGTGTATATTTTATCCAGATATGAGTTTTAGGACCACCATGGAAATAAGTTGTTAAAACTTTCTGGTGCTATCCTAGGTTCTTTTCAACACTAATTGTATGTATTACAGTCCAATGTAATTATATGAACCTGAATAAAATCAATCAATCAAAGGCCACCGCCTGTGTATGACTACCTTCTCTGGGCTGAAAGGGTGATCCAATACAGCAGTTACCATTGCATATCAATAAAGTAGTCCTTCGTGTGAAAGACCATTGCTGGGACAAGCCCAAAGGTATTCACATACAGCTCGTAGTCTGTCAATGTTGGGTCATACAAAATAAAAAATATAGCAACATGGACCTCATAATCACGTGGTCTTAATAGGCAGCTACTCTTTACACGTTTTCTAAGATGGACTACTTTGCATGTGAACATTGTTTTTATTTTATATAGATGTAAAGATAGAAATGATTATGTACTAATCATGTGTGACTGGCATCAAAGAACACATAGGTACCATGATGAGAACCTATTTAATGTGACTGGTTAAAGTGAAGCTTCCATGCGTGTTTACCACTAGCTTTCATGCAAGCAAGGAGCCTAGGCTCCTTGATACAAGTCAAGTCATGACTGGACATACAAAAGTTCTTCAAAAGTAAATGTACTGCAATTCACAACAAAGAATTACCATATGTTTCTGACATATAGATTGGCGTATGGGTAGGGTAAGTGTCGCTAAACGTTTCAACTTTCAGTTGTACTCTGCTCTACCATCAGGTATCAAACATTATTCTGTCAACACATGACTGGAAAATATATTCCTCTCGGTTCAGAAAAGCAGATCTGATGTGCTCTCGAAAAGGAACATTGACATAGCAATGAGTGGGTTGCTGCGATATTGGTTACTCTCACCAGAAGATAATAAACTTTAAAATTTTCAAGTGCCGCTGATTAATATAGATTTAAATTCTGTAGTTCTGTTTGTGATTTGTTTAATGCGCACACAGTAGCACAAACCTATGGATTGAAGCTGGAATGGCAATGACACCTCTATTGATGACAGTTTTGACCATATTCAACTTTAAAATTTTAAAGTGTCCATAATTAGCATAAATTCGAATTCTGAAACTGTGCCAGTGTGTCCAATAGATGCTCTGCCCCCAATAAATATATCAATAGAACCAGCATTTGGGCTTCTATGTTGAATCCCAGATATTTGGAACTCTTTGGAAGCCAGATGCGATTGAAATTTCCCTAGGCCTTAATCTGCGTGATTTTTAACATGTTGACTATTCTGAACGAGATGCAAAACGTCATCATATGTGCTATACACATGCCAAATTTAAATTTTCTGCCTCACGAAGTGTCACCGTTATATATATATATATAAAATATACTTATAAGGTAATCCTTCCAGAAACCATTACATGTCACACACACACATCAATCAATTCAAGATGATGCAATTCACACTACTATTTTCTAATTTAACAGTATTGGGTTCGTGGCTCATCCTTTTGTTTCACAGGTGTATTTCACATTTTGGGGGTTGGATCAAGTTTTTTTCATTGTAATTTGCAAACACATATTCAAAAGCCAAGAGATATGATCATCATTTGCTCTGCTATCATAACTGTTTCTTGTGATTCCATGTTAAGGTACATACTATCTGCAAGATTCAGACAATTTATGTTTCATGATGCCAATTTATAATATGCATCATGTTGTACACAAGAGTACATGGGACCTCCGTTAATTCAGGATTGGAACAACGGTGGCCAATATCAAAGTGATCCAGTCGATACATTTATAATCCTGACATACCAGGACTACATATGACACTGTCTGGCTTTTCAGGCCTAGGTCTTGTAGCAAATGAGAAAAGACTCTGACAGCTGTGTAATAGAAATATATAAGGTTCTCAATAGAATACACAGAATCTCTAACTGTTCGTGCTGAACATATCCCTAAGGCCAAAATAACAGAGTGGACGCATCACGATACTGCAACTTCCCTGTTTATAGTGGGAAGAAGCGTGATGTCTGAGGCAATCTGAGGTAGCCCTTGATCCCAAGAAACCACCGAACCTCCGCGTAGAAGCCTGCAATGTGACTTCTGCCATCGCAAATATATTCTTACTGCTGAATTGGCTTGACCAATTGAAGCATTGCAATCTTCCGGTCCACAATGACTGATTTGAGTTTGTGGATTTACTAACCACAGAAGTAGAGTATAGAATAATTAGTGTGTGGATCAATGTCATATTTATTATCCAGCCAGAAAGGGTACATACTGGTTCAGGGGATGTCAAATTATTCTTATTTGTACTTGTACTATACAAATTTAGTACTTATGTTTGGTTTGACAGGTATTCTTTATTCATATTAAAACTTTGCATTTATGACCGTAGCTTCACTTATTTTTAAGCTAAAACATTATTTGACATGTTCATATTATTTCATTATTATGTGGGTTGCCCTTGCTGAATATTAAGCTTAGACAAGGAGCCGCTATGCAGAGAGACATGTACGGGTACAGGCTCTGAAACATGTTCCGAGTAGTTACCCACTGAAGACCCTTTAATTTATTTGGGCTAATACAGCCTATGTCAAAATTCTAAAAAGAGAACATGTGCAATGTGGACAATAGTACTCCCATATTTATATAGGTTAGACAGGGACAGGTTAGCTTATGGAGTGTATAGCGTTCGGACTGCGGGATAGGGTAAAGACTACCAGGAAGTGGTTCTGGACGAAAAGATACAAATATATATCAGCGGTTTGCTTTAAGAACGCAGTGGGAAGCTTTGATATTTTTCGTTGCAACCAGGAGATGACACCAGTCATTCGTAGTACTATCATCTGGTGATAGAATCTGATCAGTTTCTCTTTTTATGGGATGAAGAGACAAGAACATGATGCATCACATTTATTTATTTCCCCTTGGATAATGACATTATGTGTGCGTTGTATATCTCTTTTTACGGGATGAAGAAACAAAAACATTATGCATCACATTTATTTAGTTCTCCTTGGATAATGACATTATGTATGCATTGTACATGGATGTACGAAGATGTTTATCTCCACTTGTTAATGTACATATTTATCCATACTATCCGAAAGAGCTGACCCTCTGTGGAGTGGGCGCCTCCCAACAATGCTTAGTTTTTCCTGCATGGCCCGATGGATGCCCATTGTATAGACGTTTTACTCTATAAAAAGACCTTGGAATAACGTTTATAGTGAGTGTAACATTTGATGACATTCAAGTTTGAAATACGAAATGAATTTAATTGCCTTGACTTTGAATGTTGCAAGTTTATATCCTTTATCAGAAAGCTGGACCATATTCATATATGTGCCACAGCATTTGGAATTACACTTCGATCTGTTATAGAAGTGAAGATACCCAAGATTTAAAGTTCACAATAATTCCAGTATTCAATGAAAACAATTTATGCTTAACAACAGCATCTTACCTCTGGGCTTACATACTTATTTACTTACACTAGTGAAGGCATTTTTTTGAAAAGTATCGCAGATAGAGGTGTCTATCCTACATCATATTTAGGTGCTACAAGAGTTAAAGGAATGAAGGTGTAAAGTTTTGAAGTTATGCTTATTGGACATACTCCCTAACTTCAAATGTTTAATATCTTCAAATGTATTGTGGATAGAGGTGTCAGTAGCAACAGGCGCATCCATTGGAACAAAAATTAAGACATTTGAGTTATGCTAATTAGTTCCACCTGGAATATTCGAATGCTCACAATTTTAAAACTACTGAAGATGTAGAAGCAATTTCATTTGAAAGGATTGTAATTAAGATACATTTGACCAAGGAGGGTCTCTCTACCCTCCTTGATTTGACTATCATTGAAAAAGTGAAACGTGAATTTTACTAATTTTTAAGTCAACCTATAAACTTTTAATTAAACATGCAGGCTTAAAATTTGTTCTAATTAGGGGTACTTTAAAAGTGTAAATGTTGAATATTATACGCAGAGGAGCCATTCCAAGTTCAATACACACGTTTGTGCTGTAAGACATCCAATAAACCACAAAACAAACGATGTAGAATAGTTATTTATGCTCATGAGGGCCACTTGAAAGGTGTAAATTTTGAATGTATTCAAAACTAGTATAGGCCGAGGTGCCATTTATACTTATATATATTATGCATAGACTTGTGGTGTAGATGCATCCAGGAAATCACAAACAAAAGTTGTAGGATTTTAATTTTTGGTAATCGGCAGCATTTGAAAAGTTAAAATATCGAATGTCTTCAACACCATTACAGACAGAAGTGTCACTCTAACTTCAATTAATAGGATTGTGCTGCAGGTTAATCCAATACACCACAAATAAATATTTTAGCATTTTAATTTATGTTTATTGGAAATATTTTGCCAATTCAAATGTTGAATATACTCAAATCTACAACAAACTGAAAATTCGTTCCAATTTCACTTTTATATCTGTGCTATTATGGATAAATATGCCACTCCATCTTCAACGTATATGCACATGAGGTTCATCTAATAAAGAGCGATTAAACGTAGTTGTATTTTACTTTATGCAAATTTGGAGGACACAAATCTACAGTTGCTCTCAAGCAAGTCTTCGTTTCTAGTTTTTGTACTCTGTTTTTCAGGACGTTTTTTAAACTGTCGGACATGCAGGTACCAGGCTGTCGTTATTCAATTCACTGTTATATCTATCACCTTGTAGTGAAAACTGCACACTGTTAAGAAACTAATACAGTACCAGCTGACGATTAACTATAAATAAGCACCAATGTCTTTAGAGAATCAAGATAAAACTTACCCCCAACACAAATGCACACACTGCACCACCAGGATGTTGACTGACACGAGCTTCAACGTCAGAGTTCATTGAACCTCGCCTAAATTCTCATTTCCGGGATATTTTTCCCCGTTAATTTGGGTCTTCTATTATATACACCACGCCATTCCGCTCTTTTTTTTTTTTTTTTTTTTTTTTTTTTTTTAGGTATTTATGTTTATTATATACCTGACGATAAATCCTGGTGATAATTTATCTCTTCTAAGTACACCCAGTTAAATAATTTGACAAGTATCCAAAAAAGACTTCGATAGAAATTGTGGTGCGTTTATGCATGGCTTTTGTAATTAAAACCGCTAATATGGTCCATTCAAATGGGAGGTTAGTCCCGTCCATGTTGGTGCAAGGCCACATAACGAAATTTTGGTAATCATTAGAAGAAATGTGTGTTTATGACAAAAACATCTGACTTCTGAGTTGGTATACCATAATGAAAAGCTAGTAACATCATAATCATACATATAGCTCCTAAAACGTCCCGTGCAAATGATAAAGCCAAATTAAAGCTCTACTCTAACTGCTCAAAGTTTGAAACTTTCAGAAAATTCCAAGATAATCATGTCAGTGTCTGTGAAACGGAAAAGCAAAATAGATTTATCTAGTATCTTAACCTCAATTGTGTTCTAATAGGGAGGGTCCAAACTGGAGTGCTGTGAAATTGTTCAACAATACTTGCAGGTGCCTTGGGACTTCAATTTGACCCATAGGTGACGCTGCATTCCGTGTCTGTGTGTCTGTGTGTCTGTGTGTGTCTGTGTCTGTGTCTGTGTGTGTCTGTGTCTGTGTCTGTGTCAATTCAATCAAATATATAGGTCTGCATCAATGCAAAGAGAGTGAGTTTTCCCAACATCGAAGCCATGCGGCTAGTTGTGCTTTGAAGCAATTTTCTTGGGGCAATAACCCTGCAGGACGAAGAGCTTTGTTTTCTAGAACGCTGCTTATGTAAGATGATTTTTTTTCTTTTCCTTTTTGGTCAGCAGATGTTGTAAAATGAGACTTAATCATTTCCATCCGTCCGCCCATCAACAATCCACATTTTCGATTTCTTCCCAAAAATTGGTGGCTAGATTCTTTTCAAACTTTGTTGGTTTTGTGGTTTTTAACTGCATTTGTTCAGTTAGTCATGCGAAATAAAGACAGCGAGACCCTTGAAATTGGAAAGGAACAAACCGATATAAGGTATCAAATTGATTTGGGGGATGTACCTTGGATGGGTGTCCACTAAGTATGTTCAGATGATCATGTCCTAGTGATTTTCCTTGATTTTTTAATCAATTCTTTTCTTTTAAAATGAGACTTAATCGTTTCCATCCGTCCGTCCATCAACAATTCACATTTTCGATTTCTTCCCAAAAACTAAATTAATGCATTTATTTCTACTGATTGCTATGCAAGTCAATGGAGTTTGCAATGGCAAGTTATATTTTTGACTTCTCCCCAACCACTGGCTGGATTCACTTTAAACTTGGTGGGGATGCACCTTGGGTGAGTCTCTATCTAGTTTGTTCAAAGAGCCACGCCCCTGTGATTTTCCTATTTTTTTATGGGTTCATTTGTTCACGTCAGTGTTCTATGAACAGTGTTACACAGCACATCGGTGAAATTTGGCCCTATCCCAAGGTCACAGGGCCACTGGTCAGTGTTACGAATTTCTACGTCAGCTGAACATGGGCTGTTCACACAGCACTCTTGTCATATGGCAGGTATGTGTTGATTGCATAGGATATCTCACCTTCGAAGTTGGTTGCGTGTCACGATTTAGCAGCCTACTACAATTTAAATTTGAAAAAAAACCTATGCAAGTTTGTTTAAATATGTCCTTGATTATAGCAAAATGTGTGCAATGTTGCTCTGTTTAGTGAAATATCCATTATTCTCTTAAGATAAAAACAGGTGCCGTATAAAAAAAATACCCTTGAAATTCATATATATGATGCATATGTATGATATTGTCACCTATAAGGTCATCTTGGATAACGTATCATTAAGGGAAACATTGATGGCAATTGGTAAGGACGATATATGGCAAAATAGAAGTGACAGATTTGGTGAATTTTGTCCCAAGATTGGTCAAAATTTACTTGAAGTCGGGCACAGTTGCAAAATTATGTGGAATTGCAGTCTTTGCCTTTACTTTTATGAACATCCGCAAAATGTTAAAACAAAATTTTAATTCCCCAATATTTGATCAATCATGAATGCGTGATTATTGTTCCAGGAAAACTTTTACGCGTCTAGGAATCAGCGCACATAATTTCAATATTGAAATAGGCACCATCCGTCGGCAGAAAAATACTGAGAAAATTGAAGAAAGAATGTGTATGTAAAAAGTAAACGAAGAAGAAATTAATTATTTATTGTTTCGTGCTGTTACAAAAAAAAATCAAACCAGGGATCAATTTTGATGGTGGAGATCTTTATTTCTTTTTCTTTTTTCTTTCTGATTTCAGAAGGGATGAAAGGCAAAGACAAAATGTGTTCAATAGAATAAGCTTCATAAAAACAATATTTGTGGTCTTACAATAAAGTTCTAGCATGTGAGAATGGTAAAACACTTAAAGAAGACACTATTTGAAAATGAAGTCATGCTAAAATCATTAAATTTTCTCTCTCATATATTCAACAGGCAAATTCCGGATCTGGACAAATCATATCAGGCTTTGCAGATCATTCAAGTAGGTCTTTAATATTACAATTTAGTGATACACGTCTATAATTAGCATATAATTTTCTGCACAATTAGGCAGAACAATCACGGACACTGACACATAATTTCTGTAAATTTCTCTCCAGCTAAATTAATGCAAAACTGCATGCACTTACGGGAGGATCAGTTTTGCTAAGGTGTCCGGCAGAATCACGGGAGCCGAAATGCTGAATATAATGTTTTTAATCTGTCAATTAAGCACTGATAGAGGAAAATACTGAAGCCTATTGGTGTCAACCTCACTTCACTTTTTATGTGGTCATAACGACGTTGTATCTAGTTCGGACGACTTTTTATGTGGTCATAACGGTTATGACCACACAAAAAGTAGTCCGAACCAGATAACGACATTTAGTCTGCTTGGGACGACATTTTATGTGGTCATAACCGTTATGACCACATAAAAAGTCGTCCGAACTAGAGGTTGAATACAGCAGATAGAAGGTCCATGAATACAGGGACCATTTCTAGTGTTACAAGTATTAGTTACGTAACGTTACCCCTCCACAACCATTTGCCAAGACCTCTGTGTCTGGGCAGTACAGCAAAGAAATCGAGTTGAGTTCACTCACTTGATTCCGAAAACCTGACAGTCCAGTGGCGCGATCTCTCTGTTCCTATGGATCCGGTGGTGACTCCTGGTGCGCATGTTCCCCATATCATGCTTGGACGCCATTACTGGCTTGGTCTTTTGAGTTGAAACTCCGTGAACTTTTGTTCACGCTCACTGTTTTAGTGCTTTACACACGTTCCCTTCTGCGGAAAATCATTTTTTAGCGGTCCTGGACTCTTCGGAGACCTATATAGCTGATATCTTGACATCTGTTCTGTAGATACGTCTGGAATGATTGGGAGTAGAGCTGGTCGGTTGGCTTGAAACCTAGATTTTCAATATGGTGTCTCGACATACAGATCACAGAGAGCGGGAAGACAGTGAACATCAGGCAATTGCTACCTTTTGGCGGCAAGCTATATTGGTGTTGATCCAGTGACCATGCACTTCGTCCTAATCCTTGTTGGATTGTGGGCAAAAGTGGGACTCACGAAACTACTATTTGGCAGCCTGGGACAATCTCAGCATTGCTATGGTTGTCGCTCCAGTTGGGTCAGGTTTGTTCTCGTGAATGAACATGCAAACACTGCAAGGATTGGGTAGAGGGCAAATGGCTGCTTTTCAAGCAGGCATGGAGTAAGAGTCTTCGTGTGAGGCGTAGGTGGCAGGCCGTTGGTGCCAAATGACAAGCTATTGAATTTGACTCTGTTGAGTCCTTGCCAGCAACTCCACAAGAAGTGTAGACATACCCAAGTGGTTCGTCCGCAGCCTCAAGTGGCAGATGTCTCTACACCAGAACCCCCCATGTGGGAGTAAGGAGAAAAGATATTGTAGTCAAAAGTGGGGCAGCAAGAGCTCCTTCAGGAGGTCACGTGTGCCCAGCTGTACCCAAGACATCTGCTGCTTCTCTAGACACTGACCCAAGGGTTCCCCATGCTTTGGAGTCCATTGCTCAGAGTACGCAGATGCAGGGCGATATGTTGAGTGCCCTGATTGCCCCCTTACAGCCTCAGGCTGTTTCTTCTTTGGAAACCCTTTTAAAGAAGTCAGCCAAGTGAATACTGAAGTTGTAGAGATCTCAGTACTTGGGGTCCAAGCACTCAGAACAGAAGTCACAAAAACCAGTCATCCAGAATGGAAACCTATGGGTTCCCATACAGGTGTTCTTAATTGGCCAGTCTGTATGCTCAGATCATAAGTCTAAGAGGTCCGGAAATCCACTGAAGTCAAGACAAACTTCCCAAGCTCCTGGCTCCAAGAGCTTGGATCATAAGTCCAGGGAAGCAGGAGTTAGAAGGAAGGTATCCAAGTCTGGGGTGGTGCTTTCTGCCATTAGTCGGTCTATGGCTCCTGCGGTAGTGGCGCCTCGTGTGACTTAAGTGCCACTTTCAGTGCTTCCAGCTGCAGTGCCAGCTTTGCCTCCTGCACCTTTGGTGGCTCTGCCCCGAAGTGAGCTGCTGGCAATACTGCTTGTTTCTGCATTTGACCCTGACTCCCTCTCTTCAGAGGCAAGTGGAACTCGAGCTCTGCAAGGATCAGCGTTTGCAGATGGAGACTTCTGCAGAACCAGAGCAGACTCTGTCGGCAGAGCATCTTGCTTTTTATCTTGCTTTTTTCAGCCATGAGTCCGTTTTCTCTCAGCCCAGAGGCTCTGGAGTTCCCAGAACTCCTTCAGGCTCCCTCCTGCCCACAGATTTCTCAGTCAGTGGCAGCTGTGGTCGCTGAGCCAAGTCTCCCCGAGACCCGTTAGGTTCCCTCTGGCCAGCACACTCCCCCTGTTGGCAGCTGCTGTGTTCTGTGCTACCAGTATGCCGGAAGCCCCCCCCCCCTCCAGCTCCACATGGGCTGAGCAATCTCAGGCAGCATTTGAGGCTACAAAACTTCCATGTAGGCTGTGTGGGATTGGTTAGACCGGGTATCTCTCCTTGCAACTTTGTTGTCGCAAGCAGTCAATCACCAGGTTCAGACCGCCTGCACCTTGAAGGCTAACCTTCATTTGTCACAGAGGGATGACTACCAAGGTCACAAGTTGCCTGACCCATTGTACTGCAGAGCCTGAACAGGACCGCTCTTCTCTGGAACACTGTTTGGAAGAGAGATGGCAGAAGTCATTCACCAGGCACAGGATCTTTGGGCCCTCTCAGTGGCTCAGACCAGCACCATGGTGCTGACAGACTCTGTTCGGGCGCTTTTGTCCTGGGCCACCTGAGGCCCAAAAGCGTGGCATGTCTAGCACCTCACTTACTTGCACCCAGGTCCATGCCCCCACTGGGACATGATGCCCTGGAAAAAGTGGGAAGCAATCAGAGAACAGGAAGCACTCCAACAAAGGCAAGATATCAGTCTTGGGATTCCCCTTCACCAAGTTGTCTGACTGTACACAGCACCTGATGGGTGGCTGGATCTCTGTATTTTGCGTGCAATGGGAGTTGATTACAGATGATCTTTTTGTCCCAAACATCCTGAAACATGTCTACACGCTGCCTTTTGGTAAAGACAGGCCTCTTTCAAGCTGTGAGCCCTTGTGGTTGGCACCACCTGCTGCAGAACCCAAAGCATCGGCCTTTCTAGAGGCGCTTTGGACTCTTTAGAGCAAGAGCCCCATAGAGCTGGTGGAGAATCAAGGTTCTCACAGGTTTTACAACCTACTCTTCCTGGTCCCCAAATGGAATGGAGGATGGCACCCAGTGATAGACCTGCCGATGCTGAACATCTTGCTGGTAGTCCTGTCTTTGAAGTTGGAGCCCCCCAGTTGGTGGCAGTGGCCCTGTGGCCCGTGGAGTCAACGACATCACTGAATCTCCCAGACACGTTCTTCCACATGCCAATCACAAAGACTTCATGAAGGTTTTTGCGGTTTGCATTCTCGGGCCAAGTTCACCAGCTCAGGGCCCTTTTGCCCGGCCTTGCCAGGGCACCACTGGTGTTTACCCAGTTCAAGCAGTCAGTTGCTGCTTACCTTCACCAATCAGCCGTCTGATTCATGTGTACCTGAGCGATTGGCTTATCAAGGAACTTCGACCAGGGCACCACTGGTGTTTACCCGGTTCGAGCAGTCAGTTGCTGCTTACCTTCACCAGTAGGCCGTCTGATTCATGTGTACCTGAGCGATTGGCTTATCCAGGCACTTTGGTGCCTGGATTCCCAGCATCACACACAGACCATTCTGGAATCTTGCCAATGCTTGGGCCTGATAGTGAATCGAAGCAAGTCCAGTCTTCGGCAGGAGCAGCTTTCTCAGCATCCAGCTCGACCTGGTTGCCTACAGTTGTCGCCCCTCAGAGGACAGGTGGAAGAGACTTCAGTCCCTGCTCAGAGCCTTTCTGACATACGCAGTTCACTCACCCCAACAATGGCAGGCCCTGTTGGGCTCCCTGTCCTCAATGGACTCCCAGGTCACTCAGGCACCTTAAGCATCACCCCTTGCAGTATGTTCAGTCGTGCCAGTCCTCCCTGAGGACCATCAGCACTTTCTTTGGTGGACAGTTCCGGAGAACTTCATGTCGAGACAGACTCTGGCTCCTTTTCGGGCCCAGCTTACCATATGCACAGACTTGTCTTGATCAGGGTGGGGAGCTCAGGTGAAGAGCGGGGTGGTGTTGGGCCATTAGGCGACATCCTCTACATCTCACCACATAAACCGATTGGGACTGGAGGTGATACACTTGGTGCTCCTCCACTTCCACAACCTGGTGGAGCACAAACATATCCTCACAACAGGACTGCAGTGGCCTACCTCAACAGGCAGGAATGTGCTCCAACAAGCTGACAGAGCTAGCCGGATGCATCAGTCGATGGTGCTCTGAACGTGACATCTGCACGCATGCAAGGCATGTCCTGGGACATCAAAATGTCCTGTCCAACCAACTCTCAAGAAGAAGTCAGCCAGTAGGGACAGTGGGGTCACTCCACCCACAGTTCATCTAGGCCATGTGGGCCAGAACTCCACATGTGGACCTGTTCGTGACTCGCAAGAATGTGAAATTGCCAGTTCACGTCTTGCCTGCCCCAGGCCCTCAGGCCCTAGTGGTAGACCCTCTAGCTATAGACTGGAGGAACCTTTGGGCGTACGCATTTCCACCTCCAAAGATCCTTCCAAGGGTGCTGCGCAAGGTTCGGTCACACCACTGCAGTCTCATCCTGGGTGCCTGCTGGTGGACCGTGGCAAGACCTCTTGGAATTAAGCTTTGATCTTCTTCTCTGTTTACTCAGCTCGCTGGATGCGGTTTTCCGACTGGTGTGCCAGTAATGGAATTCACCCTTGGTCTCCCCTATAGTGGACATAGCTGACTTCCTGTTTTATCAGTGGGAAGTCCTTGGCAAAAGCCATGGGGAATTGTCATTTCCCATTTGCCAGATGTTGCTCACTTTGGCTATACTATACCCCCAGTGCAGGCACCATACTTCTGGCACGGAGGATTACCCTTGGCAAGAGTTCAAAAACAGTAGAGGGTTTCTAATCAGCCATCTCCTCCAACCTAGAGAATGTCCCAATGTGATTCTTATCTGTTGGCACTCATCGCGTCCTTCTACACCAACATGCCAGCAGTGAGGCAGGTCCTATCTGGTGGGACCTTCCACTGGTCTTAGTCATGTTGAAGAAGTGGCCCTTTGAGTGCCTTGAGGAGGACTGATGGGTGGACCTCAAGTACTGGATGAGGAAAACTTGTTTTCTATTAAAATTTGCTTCGGGGGCTCGAAGAAGCAAGATCCATGTTCTAGCCTGACTGACTGAATGTTACAAGCATCTCTGAATACACTGGTTGATATAGAAACACAACACAAAACAACTTAAAAGCAAATATATCCTCCTCATGTCAAATAGAACTTAATTTTAGACTATGTGCATGGTAACCAATAATGATGTTAATGATCGCACAAATTGAACCACTTGTAGTTTGGTGCTATTTTTATGTTGAGTAGCCTACCAAGTAACAGCTGTCATAATTGGTTGGTTACAAAACCCTGCGTATTGCACTTGTTCAAAACCAAGAGACTTGTGATGTCTCAAAACCCAGAGTTATGCAAATTCTCAAATTCCAGCATTTTGCTCTGTTGTTTCTAAATTAACACAAAAAAAAAAAACCCTGGGTTTTGTGACAGCAAAACCATGGATTATGGTCTGTTAATCATATCATAGTGTTGCAAAACCCAAGATTTTCTGTCAAAACTGAGGGTTTTGTGATCAAAAGTCAGAGTTTTGCCCTTAACCGGGGGGGGGGGGTATGCTGAAACCCCGAGTTTTGCTCATGAAACCCATGGTTTTGAACACAAAACCCAGAGTTTTGTAGCAAAAGCCAGGTTTTGTCTAAAATCATATAAAAATTCAATAACTGAGCAAATCCCTGGGTTTTGTAAATGAAAACCAGGGTTTTGTGATAGAACCTATGGTTTTGTTAGCAAAATTGCCATAAAATCACGCTTTTGTGAATGAAACTCAGGGTTTTGTAAATTATTGAACAGCACAACTTCCATATATGTAACAGTTTATTCACATGCAATGGAATGCTATTGGCAAGCACAAATATACACCATACAACATCCTCCAAATCATTTTTATAGACACAGGGGTCCCCAAGGTTTGCTCGCTGCAGCATTCCCACTTCCACAGAAAGCCAGCCTTAGCATTGGCAAATCGATGATGTAAAACTTAGAATGAGACTTACTACTGTGATACTGAACTATACTTGGCTCTCTTTTATGAAAACAAAAATAAGTATGTGATGTTTTAGTAATTTATTTTATTTCTTCATACAATATATTTCATACATACACAGTAATACAAAATACTGTTAACTATATATACATATCCATTATGGAATGTCGTTTGTTGTTATGTTCAATATTTGATCAGATTGTTAAATATTTGATCAGAAGAACAAATAAATTTATTCTAATGAACAAATGTTTGATCGGTTGAATAAATATTTAATCAGAAGACTAAATATTTAATCACATAATCAAATCTATTTGATCAGATGAACAAATGTATATGTTCATCTGATCAAATACAGTATATTTGTTCTTCTGATCAAATTGATTTGATGAGAAGAACAAACTGATTTAATCAGAAGATCAAATAGGTTTGTTCCGAGGAACAAATAAAAAGAACATGAACAAATGCATTTGTTCACTTGACTAAATCAACTTTTTCTTCTGAACAAATAGAATAAGGTATATCCTGATTTATTCACCTGAACAAATATATTTGTACCGTGATCAAATTTATTTGATCTGCTAAATAAATACAAGTTTTTCCACTTCCAGATAATAATTACGCCCCCTTGTATGCTGCTGGTCACTTCTGAAAGTCTGTGTTACTATTTGATGTGCAGACCAAATACTGGCTAAAGTGATTTGTTCAGAAGCATAAATGTTTGATCTGTGGAACAAATTAGACAGGGAGCATCAATTAAATTAAGTTGGGTGGATATTTATTGAGATGATCAAATTGATTTGATCAGAGGAACAATTCAATGTCTTCAGAAGATCAAATAACATCTATTTATTCTTCTGGCCAAATCAATTTAATAATATGAACAAATACATTTGTTCATATGATCAAATAAGAGTATATTTGTTCCTTTGATTAAATCGACTTGATCAGAGGAACAAATTGATTTAATCAGAAGATCAAATCAATCCATTCAAAGGAACAACTAGACTGTATTTAATCACACAAACAAACATATATATATATAAATATATATATATAAATATATATATATATATATATATATATATATATATATATATATATATATATATATATATATATATATATATATATATATATATATATATATATATATATATATATATAAAGAAACATATCAATAGAAATTCTTAACAACCATATCTTGTACTGGAATAGTATCACATTTTGTTGTCCCTGCAGGTCAGAATTCAAAGCACAGACAAAATATGCACCTCAGGTATATTCATTATTACCACCTTAATACATGATCACCAAGCATCAGTCATTACAAAAGCTGTCTTTGGTTATATCCTGTCCCACTCTAAATTGACAAACACACTAAGATATATGGGGAAGCCTCATACATGTAGTTCAATTTGTGGCAAATGAATTATTTACCCATGGCAACAATTTCTGAGAAAAACATGCAGGGAAAACTTAAATTGGAACTTCCTTTATGAATCTGAAATTCCCAATCTCCCAAAATAGAATATGATGCAACTTGAACCATTTCATTGGCAATTTCAAAGCAACTCCAGCGACATTTCAATTAGACTTTCCAGGGGTATTTTAAACCCAACATTGCAGCAATTGCAATATCACTTTCCCTAAGACAGTTTCAAGTTCCTTTACCTGCCCCCACAGAACCTTTTTGTTTGGTGGTGGTGGGGGTAATTTTACACAAGAAAAGTTTTGTTTATTTTTTTTTAATGAAAAGTCGACTCTGTAGTAAATTTCAAAATTTCAATTGCTCAATAATATACATTGTACTTGTAGTTAGACATTGCAGGTGTTAAACTACACATGTATTTTGTGGGTACAAGACTATCATGTTTTTCCTTTGAGCAAAACAATGGCATCAATTGGATAATTAGATTGAGTTTGCATTAAAAAATGCGAAAATATGGTCACCAAACAATTGAAAGTACATGGACATATATATTGAACCATCAAGGTTAAATGTCATTTAATTAGAAAATATGAAGGATCTTCACCAATTAACATAGATAGAATTACGACCAAACAGCAATTCAACTCCCTTATAACAGAAAAAAAAAAACATGTCTGCAGATCAGCTGCACGGCTAGTGTGCTAAAAGTATCACAGATCTCTGTCTCAACCATTTTTGTACAAATAAGATTTTTTTTTTTAAATTTTGAAAATTGACATCCAACATTCATATAGAGCCCAGCAGAGAAATAATTCACAACCTTATGCAGATTGTACTGAGTGAACAAAAGCCTTCAGTCAGCTTGCAAAAGAATTTTTGATTCATCTGCCCTTAACTCAACTTAACATTCAGCATGGAGGATGGAGTTTGGAATGCCCAGTTTGATACGCAAATAACAATGTCTATGTATTCAAGCTCATTTTCAGCTCCATATATTGCAAGGAGAAATCATGTGTAGGAATGCGTTCTTGTGTCAGAATGAATAAGAAATCATGCAGCACACAGTGATTTGTTATTCAAAATGACACAAACACCCACTCCTTTTTGTGGTTTCTTATGCATTCTGACATTCTGAATAAGAAATCAAGCAGCACACAGTGATTTGTTATTCAAAATGACACAAGCACCCACTCCTTGTTGTGGTTTCTTATGCATTCTGACACAAGAACCATGATCTATGAGTAGTGTCTTCTTAAACCATGCTTTTTCTATATACATGTAATTTCAGAGTACTATCCATTTGTACTTTAAATTTCCTGTTGCTCAACAATCTTACACACTGAATTAAACTGTTGTTTTTTACCTCTGATGCAATCTTTTGTGAAATGCTTTGCCCTTGCATGCATCAGTACTTTGACCAACATAAAGGAAACGTTCATTCCAAATGGGCCCAACAGTGTAATGTTTAAGACAGGCCATTTAAATATCACACTTGTACAGAGCTGTCCTGCTTTGAATCTCACTGGATCCTTCAACTTTAATTTTCTTAAAAAACAAGAAGAACACCTCAATGGTCTAACTCGAGCTTTTGCAAATAGTATCAATGACAAAAGATAATACGGAGCAGTTTAATGAAATCACTGAAGGAACCTCTGGAAGGAACAACAGAAGCCTGGTGTAAGAATGCATATTCATCTTCCATCATTGATCACTGACAGCCACACTTGCGGGCTTCCTTGGCTACCACATCATTGAAACTTGCATGGTTTGAAAAACAAATCTACAGCAAAACTTCATGAAAAACCATATTGGCAAAATATCCCTGAAGACCAGTCCTAACTGCATTGGATTATGTATAGGCTTCTAGCCTATACATTTATATCACATCCATTTTCCCTGAATTTGCAAGGTAAATCTTATAGAAATCAATGATACACCAGCCATTACTTCAATGCATTGTGCACATAGCCAGCAATACTTTGCAGAATATGTGGCTCTCTGTGGACATATTTTTACGTATATAATTTCAAGGAGTTACGTTCTCATAGCAAATTAATAATTTGCCAATAACAAATTTGTGAACAAAATGGCACACAGGATGTCTAGTTTTCCTTGGAGAGAAGTTAATTCATCCTTTTATCATGGACAGCTATTGAAAAATAATACTTTAACCATTATACATGTAGAATCAAGATGGATAATATAAAATGTACATTACTGCAAATGCAAATCAAGTACTAAAGCCTCCAACATGTTTGATCGCTCCAGTGGCTAATGCAATATGCAGTATTTCGAGGTATACCATTTTCTAAAGCACTGGTCTCAAGCTTTTCAACCACATGGATCACTTTTGTCACACTGAAGTCATTTTGCAGAGTGAGAGTGATGACGATTCCAGTCCTAGTTCAGTGCTGTCCCACTGGTCATACATCTTCTTCCGTGTCATCATCATTGCGTTCATCATTTGTTGTGGCCTTGCTTGCAGCTGGTGAACCCACGACCAGTTTGTTTAGTATATCCACCTAATGGCATAAATATTTTTTTCAGTTTTTATTTTAATATTTTTTAAAACTTATCACACCTGAAACAGTCTAATTCAAAATACACTAAGCATGCAGGTGTGACCAGTTTCTGTTAAGTCATGACATAACAATGGAAGCCCAAGAGTGACCTCTGGTGACTTGACACAACGAAGTACATGTACAGTAAAACCACTTACAGACAGCAGGAGCATCTTTACCATAGTCTGGTTGGTAATACTGGAGCTTTATTCCTATCAAGCATATTAAAGGCAGGAATTCCTAATTCTCTGTACAGTCCAATTTTAGCCTAGACAGACAAACATGAAGAGCTTCTGAAGCCAAAGTGTCACCATTGGCCAGGATTTTCTAAGATTTCTGAAGGTCAAAAATACAAAATAAGAATCTCAGTCTATTTTCATAGCATGAACTCTGTACATGTAGCAAGCATATACATATAATATTGACATGGTTTTACAAGAATATGTCACTGTGACCCAGATACTTGACCTAGTGACCTACTTTGAGTACATCACACACCTTTATGTCCAGATGCACCTGTGTGTAGAGTTTCATTATTCTAAATTGAAGGAAAAGCGAATTATAGCCCAGACACAAATAGCAGAGATCCAGATACTTGACCTAGTGACCTACTTTTGTTTCGTGACATACCCGTATGTGTAGATGCATCTGTGTGTAAAGTATCATTAATCTAAGTTAAATCCTAAAGGAATTATAGCTTGGACAGGATTTTTCAGGAATATTTCACTGTGACCCAGATACTTGACTTAGTGACCTACTTTTGGTTAATGACACACCCTTGTATCAAGATGCACCTGTGTGTAAAGTTTTATCCATATAACTTGAAGGACAATAGAATTATACCCCAGACATGAAGTGTTATGTAGTTTACATGGTTGTGTTGCTGTGACCCAGATACTTGACCTAGTGACCAATTTTAGTTTCATGACATAGCTTTAGGTCAAGATATATGTGTGTGTGAAGCTTCATGAAACTAGGTTAAGCAGTAAAGGAATTATAGCCTGGACACGATTTTATAAGGATATGTCACTGTGACCCAGATACTTAACCTGGTGACCTACTTTTAGTACATGACACACTTTTATGTGTAGATGCATCTGTGTGTGTAAAGTTTCATTAATCTAAGTTACATAGTAAAGGAATTATAGCATGGACACGATTACAAGAATATGACATTGTGACCCAGACACTTGACCTAGCAACCTAATTTTGGTACATGACACTCTTATGTCCAGATGCACCTATGAGAGAATTTCTATTAATCTAAGTTGAAGGACAAGCAAATTACAGCCCGGACACTAAATGTGTATGGACAGACACACAGAAAAAGCAATTTCTCTATGTCCCTCTTCCGTTAGGAGGGGGGCATAAACAGGACAACTTGGGAAAATAAGACTGATATTATAAAAGCATATGGGGGAATACATCTAAAAGATGTTCACTTTTTAAAATCAAGAGTGATGCACAAAAGGTGTACCTGTTTCTTGGCAGGTTCCAGCATACATCTTAGCTGATACACTGTGACTTGACCTTCACTGTCACCCACCAGCACGCACTGTTAAACAAAACATTGTGTCAACAACAGTATCTACTTAAATGAATCAAAGTTATCAAACCTAAAATTGCAACATTTTAAAATGATACAATATACAGTCAGTAAACCTAAATAGCAGATTGAATTGAAATGTCAGACATCTACATACGAATGAGATGCTGCAACAAAGGAGTTTGATACCCCCAGAAATGACCCCAGCAAACAATTTTTGCTTGAGATGTTTTTGGGGTAGGAGGCTTCCACTACAAAACACATCATGGGCAATGTTACTTGCTGATATTGAGACGGAAATAAGGTTCACTTGCAACGTCCATTAAACTTTTTGCTGGGTTTTTTTTTTTTTTAATTTTTTTTTGGGGGGTTGGGGGGTTGGGGGGGTTGCATTAATAAAAAATAAAAGATGAGGTGAAGGTAACTTTGGCAGAGCTGAGAATTTTTCATGATATACAACTCAGAACAAACTTTCCCTGCTTGCTGATATTGAGACTGAAATAAGGTTCACTTGCAACGTCCATTAAGCTTTTTGCTGGGGTTTTTTTTTTTTTTTTTTGTATTAATTAAAAATGATGATGAGATGAAGGTAACCTTGGCAGAGCTGAGAATTTTTCATGATTTACAACACAGAACAAACTTTCCCTGCAAGCTGGTTTCAAATGACAGTTGGACTACATAACAGACACATTCAATTATGGGTTTTACAATATGGCAGAGTTAAAGAAAATTACATGTAACACACCAGCCTGTGTTGAATAAACCAACTATCTAATATTTCTTCTTTTCAGGTATGGACTTATAGGTATGCAAGGACACATATGAAAAGCATAACACATATTTTGTTTGAAAGACTCAAAGCTGCAGGAAAGCTATCCAAAGGATTACATAAACACAATAAATTTTTATACTTACTGAAAATTGGTGAAGAAAATATATGTTGGCCAATACTCAATTTTGTTAATATTCTTTAATTAAGGAAAGAACATATGGGATCTTAACCAAAGTTTAAAACAATACCAGTATAATAAGACGTTGATGCACTCCACTCTCTAAAAGTTCATCATCTTATTTTAAAGTCATGTGTGTGTATGTGTGTGAAGCCTGTGTTTATATTTCACTGTATTTTTGTAAAAGATTCATGTAAATGAAAATTACTCATGATTCAAACCTAGCATCAGGTTCATGTCAACAATCTTGTATTAATGTTAGTATCCCTGTCACAGTATTTTTACAAGCCAACTGCAATGAACCTGGAAGATCCTGCCTGTCAATTGACTCTGTACAAAGCCAGCAAACCATATAAACAAATTAAATTCTCATCAAAACAATGCCGCCACAACACACAAATGGCTTATATACATAATTAGGATCCAGTTCCGCAAGCACTTGGTGACATACCAAACACTGACAACAGACAATTATCTTTTTTCTTTTTTTTTTTTTTTAACATGCAGGAAGCTTTGCTGTGACTGCATGTATGTAGGAGGGGGATGAAATTGATGCCATGCCATGCATAACTATGCATGTAAGTGGTTCCATGCACATGCAAAATATATGTCCTGCATTCACATTAAACATGATACACATATGGCCTGTCATGGGTCCATGTGCTTCAAACTGTAATAATGAGCAGTGGGAAATATCCGACTGAACTTGATGGACATGCAATATACATGTATTTGATTTTGAATACAGACTCTTACAAATTTTAACTGGTAAGTTTTGTTGAATTCAAGTGTGCAAATGAAATTCTTCCACATGTAGATGTAAAATAAGCAACAAGTACTCTATATATACATGTATCCTGAAATTAGAATTGTCACTCTCTACTCCATTGAAAAATGGAATTGAGAACATATGCTTTCCACGCATTTTAATAGAACACCATGATTAGAACTAGATGGTCTAGTGGCGCTCGCCACTGAGGGCACTGTCATATAAGTACACTGGTATAGCTGAGAGCACAAGCTGTTGCTGGCATGCTGCAGGTGCTCATTGCTCAGTGTATACCCATCAACATCCCCCACCCTTGAACTTAGTGTAGATACCACAGCATTAATCACATGCAATTAAGGAGACCTAGCTCAAATTTTTTTTATCACGATGCAGAAACTAAATACCAAACAAGAGGGCTGTGTGCACAGCCTGCCCTGAGCTGACCTGGACATTAAGCCCATAACAAGTCCCACCCTGGTCTAGAAGTGCTTCAATGCAATTTTGAGTTTGGGATGAAAAATGAAAAAAAAAATGCTGAAAACTTAACAAAAAAAAGATCCACAAATCACTGAAGCATGACCATTTAAACATACTTAGTAGAGTCCTTCCCAATGTAGATCCCCATCAAGTTTGAAGGGGATCTGGCAGAGGGTTTCAGACAAGAAGTTGTAAATGTCAATTGTAGATGAAATATGATGGATGTACAATGGACAAAACACACCACATAACCTCAGCTAACTGGCAAGTCAGCTGAGATAAAACTGCCATATGATCTTCAAAAGAGTCAAGGTCACCCATGTTCCAGCTTAGCCAAAGCCTACACTGTGCTGCATAATCACAAGTAATTTGGAAGTCCCAGCTCAAAAGCTTCTTCAGTTATGATGCAGGAAAAAATTCTGAAAAAAAACCCACTGTGACGTTAAAAAAAAGTCAAGTCATCCATGTTTTAAGTTGACCTTCACATTACAGTGGTACATAACCGTATGCAATTTGAAAGCCCTACCTCAAAAAATTCTTGAGTTATCATCCCAAAACCAACTACACAAAAACTGCCCTCTAACCTTAAACAGGGGATCAAGCTCACTCATGTTCCAACATAGCCATGGCTTTACAGTAGTGCATATAATGATGTGCCATTTGGAAGTCCTAGCTCAACAATGTCTCCAGTTACAATAGCCTCGAGACCTTGAAAAAGAGTCAAGGCTACCCATATTTGAATTTAATCTAGATTTTACAGTGGTACATAATCATGAGTAATTTGGAAGCCTTAACTCAGAAACTTCTGGAGTTATCCACCTGAGACTAATGACGCAAAAACTGCCCCTTGACCTTGAAAATGGGGTCAAGTTCACTCATGTTAAAACTTAGCCATGACCTTACAGTGGTGCATAATAACATGCAATTTGAAAGTCCCAGCTCAAAAACTACTCAGTTACAATCTGGAAACCAAATTCTGAAAAAAATTGCTCTGTGACCTTGAAAAGGGTCAAGATCACTCATGTTTAAAATTAATTGAGGCCTTACAGTGGTAAACCATCATGTACCATTTGGAAGACATGGCCCAAAAACTTTTAAATTACCATCCAGAAACTGAATAAACAAACACTGCCCTGTGATCTTGAAATTCTGAGAAATTTATCATAATTTCCAGTTTTATTAGTAATCCTTACCTATCCACTACATTTGGTATATGATTTCTCAGATCATATCCACTCCAAATACTTTTTTTTACCCCATCAGAAAACACTTCTCTGTATATGTTCCTCTCGACTGGAGGCCAACAGGGCAAAATTTTGCGGTTAATAATAATAATAATACTGTGGCTCTCCGCTTATGCGCCGCGGTCCTGTGTGACACAGGTGGCCTAGGAAGGAAGAAAAAAAAAAAAAAAGAAAGAAAGAAAGATGATGAGGTGGAGGAAACCATGACTATGCTAATCAGCTCATGCTGCCATGTTTACCAGGACCAGAGCCGAGGCTAAGAGTCCACCACACACTCTCACACAGCTGTGGTGGGCCCCTGGCCCTGGATATATCCCCCAACACTCATCGCTTGTAGCCCCCCCCCCCCATAAAAGGACAGAAAAACCTTCCCTCATACACCCTATCCCCGCCTCTAAGGCTCAGGCATTTCCCATGGGGGATCCCATGGGAGCCCTTATAAGGGCTACCACCATTCCCTCTCCTCCCTGCATCTAAGATTCTAATTCACCCTGTTGCTATCAAGCCCTATCAGTTCATTTCTTTTCTCCCAGCACCCTACCAGGTAGTCCTGTACGCTTTTAGTGTCTTTCCTGCCTCCCAGAAAGCCACCCTTCAAACCTAAAACCCATGCTACACGTTCCTCTTCCTCTAAACACTGAACCTCTTCTAGACCCTTGTTATTATAGTCTTCCCTGTGCCACTTTCTGAAAAATTCTTCTCTTATCTCTCTATATGCATCACACCACAACAGCCAGTGATCCACTGTCTCATCTGCCTCTTGTCTACATACCTTACATTTACCATTACTCCCTGTTGTCCACTTCTGTTTTCTCTTTTCTAGATTGATTACTCCTGCCCTACTTTGAAAAAGAAGCTTGGATCCCTTCCCTCCATCCCAACACACACTTTTCTTTGGTTTTTCTAGTACCTTGTATGCTTTTAGTGTACTCTTTTCCCTGACACCTCTTTTCCAGTCTTCTTTCCAGCCCTCTGTAACAGTCCTACCTATATACACTTTCCAGTTTTCAACCTCATCATATCCTTTCAATTCGTATCTCTCTGCCAACTTATTTATATCTTTGACCCATCTTGTTTGTTCCTTGACTATTTCATTGTAAACCTTCCTGCACCACCTGTCTTCATTTACTGATTGTAAATATCCCCAGTACTTAAGCTTTGCTTTGGCAATTCTGTCTGTAATTTTATTCCATCCTAACTCTCCTAGGACTGCTTCTGTTGCTGCACATGGTGGTGCTCCCAGTATCCATTTCCCCATCTCATTCTGTACTTTCTCCATTCCCTGGATATCTCCTTCACTTATTGAAATCACATCTAAGCCATATATCATCCCTGGTATCGCAACTCTATCCCATAATACCCTTGCTGTGTATGCTCTGTTGAAACTGTTCAGTGCAGTAGCTTTAAGGTTGGTTGACCTCCATATTCCGAGCTTGACCTCTCGAATTCACCAAGCACATCAGTTTTTCATGTCAGACTAGCCTCGGATTGATCTGACCGAATATACTGGTACCCAGAGGATATGGCAGCCACAGGATTCTGAGCCAGATCATGACTTACACATTGAGGGTGTCGGTATGCTTTCAAGCACCTGAAGTTGTCCCTCAACATAGGACAGGTCCTTCAAATGAAAATTGTGGGACCTCCACCAGCATACTGTCATTATGTGGCTAATCATAACTTGCCTGAAGGGCATCCCAAGAGGAGGCAGTGACTCTCGCCTCTTGTCTGGTGCAAACATTTCAGCTCTGGGATCTTGCCTGCCACTAAATAGGCCGATTTGATTGCCTTAGTGTCCACAAAATAGGCCATAAAACACAATGAACTGAAAAAAAGGTCCAACAAAGTATATACTTTTTAAAAGTACATAAAGTGGAAAATTGTGTTTTGTCATTGTCATTGTGTCACTTATCTTGTGTTTATACAGAAATTGTGCAAAGTGAACATACAATTTTCCAATTTTTTCGGTTTGACGTGGTTTCAACTTTTTTATTTTTCATTCAAACTTTGAAATTCTTGTGGCAAAACAAACTATAAGAAGTGAATACAAAAAGCAGGATCTCACTTTTTGCAAATTTTGATTTGTTGGGTTTCTTGGACTGTTTGATGTTGGAAGGTTGACAGTCCACAGGGACCTAAGAGTACTGGGATTTTAGTGTACCTATCAAGCTGTACCACTGCCCCACTAGCATTGGAGAGAAACCTCAGGATCATCTAAAGTCTGCTGAAGCAATCTTCCAACAGCCTACTGATGAACGAAAGTGTCTCATAAAGTACCCTAAGAAACACAAACTCTCGAGTAGGTACTAGGCTCGACTTTGTATCATTCACTGTTAGCCCTAAATCTCAGTGAATATTTAGTATGGGAGTTGTGTATGATGGAAGACAGACTTGCACAAAAGGGAGCATACCAGTCATTCATCCAGACAAATGTGATACATATGTTACAGCAGCATGCATAATCTGATAGGACACTCTGTATCCTGGTGAACACCAGAAGGCCAGAGCTAGGTCAAAGGGAAGTTCCCAAAACTGATAGATGGCTTTGTTTCCTTAGAAACCAGGTACCTCCAGCTGGTTTTGGATATCAGGGCATGAAAACACACGTCTTTCAAGTCTACAAAGGATGTCCAATTGCCCAAATGAACTGCAGCCACTATGGATGCCGTTGTCTCCATTTTTAATTTTTCCCTGTGGAGAAAAGGGTTGAGCCTGGAGAGGTCTATCACTGGCCCCCATCCCCCATCTTTTGGGAGGATTATAAAGATTCAGCTGTAAAACCCAGATGACAACAGGTTTGGGACTCTCTCTCTACCACCCCTTATTTTAACAGAGCCTGTACTGCTGCCTCTCGGATCTCTCATGAACCTTTCTTCTGTGAGACAGGAAACTGAATAGGCAAGTTTCACCGGGGGGGGGGGGGGGGGAGGCCTTACTCTGTAAAATTAAGAATGTATGCTGCATCTACCAGCTAAAATACACTGACTGCACAGTGTGACAACCTGGCTCCCACCTCTTGGGCCTGTTAAGCAATTGGTTCATGAAAGGTGGAGGAGAACTGAAACACACCATCAGGGATGTCAGGCAGCTGGCTGTGGAGGCAGGCCTGAAGCTCCTCCTCTGCTGCTGTCTCTCCCTCAGTAACCATCACATCTTCTGCCACCTCTGCCACTGCCACACTTGAATTTCTTGATTTGTCCAAGGAATTGCTTCCATTTACCACCATCACAGCCTCCGCCACCACGGGACTTTTCCCAGCAGTCTTGTTGGAGGCAGGCCTGCTGCAACTGCAGGTGCAACTCATAGCAACTGTCCTGTGTAACTGATTGCAGGACTTCAGGGTCAAAAAGCCAAATCTGGTCTATCGGTGATGTATAAAGGTGCAAGCCCAGCTGATCGCCGCCATGTTCAGGAAGGCTCATCGATGAATTTAAACAGCATTAATGTCCAGGCACACCATATTCTTGAGGGCATGGTGCAATGGAAGACCCTGCACTGCTTGGCTCCAGCTGGCCCACAATAGTGGAGACCTTGTGGACGTCCGGATCCAGGTCCAAATAGTCAGTGATCCTGCGTAGCAGCTGGCTCCGGGTTAGTGCTTCGATGTCAGAACCAGCGAGGCCAATAGGACTATCCATATGTCAGCAATAATCATGTTGAATGGAATATCCTAAGAAATTAGCTGGACAGATAATACACTGATTCAACCCCCACCTGCATAGGATAGTCAAAAACAATATACATGTACAGCACACATGCCCGTATGTGGTATGATGCGGAATATAAAGACTGGGAGGGGACTTTTGAGAGGACACTGATGATCCAGAAATGGCAGGGCCAAACAAGAATGCATGGCATCTGGACAGCAGGGAGGTGAGCCCGAGTAAGGTAAAAGTTGCTCTGTCCTGCAAGACACACACAGCCTTGCACCGTTTGCTGATGGGTCAATGGGTCCTGAAGACGGGGACTGGAAACCCAAAGATGCAGTGTGGACCATGAAAGGAACCTGGCCCATTTCTTTGCTTTTTTGTGTTTGTAGTGGTGCCAGCAATCCCTCCTTCTCTCCCAGTCCCTGGCACAGTTCTTCCCGAAGGAATGAACAGAGGTGACTGAATGTGAAGCCCGGCCTGAGACAGATACAGGACGGGCACTGTAACAAGATGGTCTCAAGACAGAACTTGAATCTGGCCCTGCAATTATACCTTCAACTACATATACAATACAACCAAAATTAATGGGATCTGTTGTCAGATCAACTAGAGCTTGCAGTGAAGATGTCAATGCTCAAAAATGTGTTATCGTTTCTACAGAACAGAAAATGACATGGATGCAAAAGCAGCCACAGATAGAAAACTGATGTGATTGGTCAATACCAGAGGTCAAGTATGGGGAATGGAGATCAACCACTAGAGGTTGCCCCATTGGCATCTAGTCCACAGGAACATGCAAAGAGAAGTGTGTTCTGATGCGTTCAAGTTTTTGGAATGGATACAATCCAAAAGATCATACACCAAATGTAATGGATAGGTATTATGACACAAATACAGCCAAGATCACTCATGTTGAAGCTTTGCCAAGGCCGCATAGTGGTGCATAATAATATGCAATTTGCAAGCCCTAGCTCAAAAATTTCTTCAGTTATAATCATGAAACCAAATTCAGAAAAATTCACCATGTGAGCTTGAAAAAGAGTCAAGATCAACCATGTTTTAAATTATCCCAGGCCTTACAGCGGTGCATAATCATGAATAATTTGAAAGTCCTACCTTATTTTTTTAGTTATCTGACGCACATACTGCGACCTTGATAATGTGTCAAGATCACCCACATTCAAATTTAGCCAAGCAAAAACAAAGAAATAGCCAAGGCCTTACAGTGGTACATAAATGTGTCCAATTTGGAGGACCTAGATAAAAAATTTCTGGAATTATCATTCAGAAACCAAACAGCATTGAAAATTGGGGTCAAGGTCAACATGTGTAAATGTACCCAAGGCTTTACAATGGTGCATAATCATATGCAATTTGGATGCTGTACCTCAAAAAAAGTTTGAGTTACCACCTGGAAAACATCCAGATGTACACACAGACAGACAGAACCTATGATCATTATAGGGCACTCGCCTTTCAGACCGTGCCCTAACCAGGCATGCTACCTTAACATGCATCCTGCAATGTCAAATTTAATAAGGATAAATTGTATGTGCTTTCTTCACAAACAGACATAAAGTGCTGAAATTTTGAAAGCACTTACCTCTTCTTTCTGTCAATGTATTCAATGATCAAGCAACCAGGTTTAGAATTGGTATTATAAAACAGATCTAGCAAATCTATACAAACCCCAATGTTCAGGACACAAAAAAGTTTAATAAAGATCATCTCACCCGACAAATATCTAGAAATGGGAATCTTTGAAAGGTTTAATTCAGGTCAGGAGAGCTTTATGACCGCCAAATTTATATACTTCAGATGTAGTAGCCATGAAAATTTCATAACATACAGTAAGATATGGTCTTTGGTGAACTGTATGAGTAAATATCAGCAAAAATGTGTATGGTAAGTATATCTGAATGTAAATGGAAACCACGCAGTAAATGATAATAACATGGTATTGACCACAGAGGATTCCATAAAAACAAAAGAATGTACGAGCCCAACATGACATCTTACAGAAAAATATACCACACATAAGGGGAAATACATTGATCAGATGAATGGGTGTGAAATGCAAAGCAATCACCATGTAAAAGTGACACCCAGGCTGATATTTTTTCAGATTTTAGAAGTTCGTATGTTCTTAGTAATGTCACAGGGGATAAACAGTTGTGACAAACTTCCCAATCTGATCAGCTAGAACATCCTCAAAACTCCTCACAACAGATTTAATTTAGTATATATGTCATGAGAAGAAAACTATCAGTTGCATATTAATGATCTGACACACCAAGAAAACTCTTGCCACATATTGATTCTGAAACTCAGGGAAAAGTGCTTGGCATATATGGCATGTTAGCAGCGATTTACTGGTGACTTTTTGTCGGTAATGGCAGATACACTATAAATTAACCTGCAAAATATACGAAACTGTACCCCATTTTTAAAGTTTGCATACTAAATATTCATTCTGTATCAGTGTAAAGAACACCATAGTACCTTTTGGCAACATTGCTGATTAACAAAGCAATCATGAAAGAGTATTTTAAGTGGAACGCTTCTGTTGTTATTCTTAGGTTAAAGGTGATTGATGTTGAAGAAATGGTACAACAAAGACTGGTTACATGTGAAAAACTAGTGCAATATTTGGGTGATATGAGTCATGGATATACTCCACTGCGTACTTAATAGCATTACATCCACTCAAATTATTTGAATAGAAATAAGTGTTTATGTGCTATCATGATAGTCTCTACATGTCTGGCAGGTAAACATTACAATATAGTTCATACAACAGTTGAAATAAACTTAATATATATCCAGACTTTCAGCCCTCATAAAATGTGTTTTGTAATACAAGTGAACTAAGCCTATCATTGGTCCAGGGCCTCACAATTGATAAGTTGCTTTTTGGTTGCTGTGTATCTTACATTCAGTTATGGTAAAGTATCAGTCAAAAGTCCCATCTTACCTCAGTGTTCTTGGCAAAGGTTACTGTGCTCAGCTTGATGCCAGGCATCGGATTGTTCACAATGATGGGATCCAAGCTGCAAATATATGTTGAAATATTTAACTTTTTCAAGAAGGCAAAAACCTTAGATAACATGCTATAACATTTTCACTCCAACTCTCTTATTATAGGTCATACAAACTACAGTTAACTACCATGATAGTCCTTCAATCCACAAAGTAAGAATTGGAAATTACTGATTTTTCACAAACCGTTTTTTGTTGTGTCTTTGGTAACGTCACCAAAGCATATATATATTATAAAAATAGGTCCTGCTCCAACATTTAATGTACCTGTCACGCTGGTGAGTTCATATCTTTATCCCTTTCACACTAAAAATGTTTAGAAAATTGACGGTTTCTTGACATGACAGTAGTCAATGTTAATATGTTGAGCACAGTGCGCGTGCGATTAGGGAACAGCAACTTGGACAGGGCCAATCTATCGGGGACAGAAATTGCATAGTTTATGAATAGTGCTTTGTTTCAAAAATAAATGGTGCAAAGGAATTGCACTAAAAATCATTTGAATAGAAAGTGATAAAAAAACACTATATTTGTCCCTTGGTCATTGAAAATTTGCATATATTATACATTTCTTGAATAAAAGTGTGCATAATGCATAATTTTAGATACCAGATTTATATATAGATATATATCATACAGCAACACTTGCTATAAAAACCACCTTTCCTTACAGACCACATCACATTTTAAGGCAATGACTGTCCTTTTGAGACACAGACTGTATTTTTATTTCAATTTGCAAACATGTACAATTGAAGACTTAAGTACCACCTGCCATATTAAGTGATCATTTTTGTGAAGCAGTGCCGGTTATCTTGAATAGCAGATACCACTGTTATCAAAAGAAAAATCTATACAAAATTATGAGGAATTGTGTACAATTCATAACTGCTATATTTATAATCCTAATTAGTATTGTATATGAATTCTTGCACTGAACAATTGGTGTCTCTATGATCACTTTATTATTATTGTCACATCCTTATATAGGGTGGCACACATGATAGCAGTCTGTTGAAGGCCTTAAAACAAACACACACACACACACACACACACACACACACACACACACACACACACACACACACACACACACACACTCATCTCTATGATCTCTTTATTATTGTTATACTCTTATATAGGGTGGCACATATGATGGCGATCTGTGAAAGGCTTTAATGTGTGTCTCCCTGACCCACTCATTCCTATCTATCTGCATTTTTGTTTAAACTTTTTCTTCTGATTATATTCATGTATGCATATTTTTGTTAGACTGTTTGATGGGTCAAATAAACATTCTTGAAAACTGAATCTTTTCAGTTATGTCCCAGCTATAATTGAAACAACTTTAAGTTGTCTCAAATTCTTTTCATTTGTCCTCTAGATGGTAAACAGGGAAGCCAAAATTCAAATTTTAATTCTATATTTGGATTGAATCTTCATTTGTACACACAAAACATGCAAAGTGACTGCTATGTGGTAATGAGGGTTCTCAAAGAAGTTTTGACTCATTATAGACCTGCTGTCCTTACACTACTTACAGTACAGTACAATAACTAGAACAGGAGAGAGAGATAGACAGACATTTGTCAAAATAATAATAATAACAACAACAACAACAACAACAACAACAACAACAACAACAACAACAACACAAAAGTCATTGGAGCCAGGGGAACATTGGCACTAAGTTTGAAGTGAATCTGGCTGACAATGACAGCTTTTAGATAGGTAAAAAAAAATTAATTGTGCAAGGACGGACAACACGTCAGCACATATCATATAAGCAGCTGAGCTTAAAGTACAAAATATAATATTTTTTTCTCCTGCTGGGACAATAAAAGTTGTGTGTGTGCGTGTTTCTTTAGGAACATAATTTTTAAACATTGGTCAGTTCATTGAACTCATAGGTATCAGTGCAGTTTGTGCCTATGTCAACTTATAAATTGGAATATTGAACAATCTCTAGAAATTTGGCATTTAAATTTAAATACAATGGAATAGTATGAAAAATAACCCTGCCCAATTGATGAACAGTTACGTACTTATTTGACCAAGCCACTTTCACATTATTGATTGTTGTTAATGAGCAAGAGATTTTTCTTGATAATGCATGCTGATATAAAGCACTGTCCATTACAATTATTTTAAACATATTTATTGGCAATCAGGAAAAAGTGCAATGCCTTATACCGACACTTCTTGCAGAGAAGACGAGCACACAGGAAGACACATTACAATGTACTCAAAAAGGGAGCATGCCACTGCTGAAACAAGAACATTGAGGGCATGCTCCCTGGTTGCTTTTATACATGCAGAAGGAAAGACTAAACGACATAGACAAAACAGATAGCAGGCCATAGATGCACCAGGAACTATAAATAACAATAGATCAATTTGGCTGTAAATGTGTAGCAAGTCTTACTACGAGTCCAGGTAGATTCATGTAACGGGACCAGTGACAAAACGTTCATATATAATGCTGGACAGACAGAAAAATGTCTTTGTTTACAGTAGAGTCACAGTCTCTCACTCCATATAAAATGGTTTGTAAAGTAAATGGGGCAGCAGGTATCATAGAAGAGTGTAAAATATTTCAAAATATTCTGCATTGTGGACATGCAGAAAAAGTAGTGCCACACGTCTTCAACCACCTGATCAAAAGGACGTGAATTCCATAAAACCTGCTAGCAGATGGAAAGAAAGATTTGTTGTTCAAGTCCATGCAAGCTCAAAAATGAGGAACATCATACATTTGGTGGGTGTTTTATTGCAGTTGAAATGATACATGTACCTACCCGGGGAATATAACAGAAGATATTATGTAGCTAATCAGGAACTAACTTATGCACAGTCTTACACATCTGAACCAATTTTGCTTTCTCACAAAATTTGGCCAAAGTTTCCAAACCAACTTCATAAAGTTGGACTGTATCTATTGATGCCATTGCACCTGTGACTACGTGTGCAGCAGCAAACTGAATCTTTTCTAATCTCAGATCATCTGACTGGGCACAGCCATCCCAGACCATGCATGCATATTCAAGTAATGGCCTGATAAAAGATATGTTAACTATTTCCAGAGCCTCGCGATTTAACCAATACTGCATTGATTTCAATATATTTAATTGTGTAGTTTCCTTCATAATTATTTGGTTAATATGGCTAGTCCACTTTAAGTTCCGTCAAAATGTTACTCTTAAACTTCTGTGATTTTCCACATATTGAAGAAGATGACCTTGAAAGATAAGTGGTGGATGACATGTATGTTGCTGTTTACGAGAGATAAGCATAGATTCAGTTTTTCATACATTACAGTTGTTGAGTTTGGGGAAATATTTGGCAAAATTTTGTTGGTAAACCAGTCTTGGAAACTATTCATGTCCATTTTCTCATGGTAATCTTCTGTGGATATTGATTTGAAAATATGACATGCTCCTTCAATGACCCCATCCCTATGCCCAGCATCTAGTACAATCCATCTGGATCCCTTCCCCACAACACTGCCATTGTCTCTGCCTGGGCCTGTCTTGTCTTCCTACTCTTTGGTGTGTGAATGATCTGTATTCACATGTTTCATCAAAATAAATATTAAAATGTTGATCCTTTTTATCTTTCATTTTTTATTTCCTGTAAGTACCAGTGGCACATTGAGACAACATGTGGCTTCTCATAAAGTTCAAAGCTTTTTCCTCTTTTCTTATATTTGTATCCCTTTTTATAAATTATGGTGTGGAAAACTTTGATGTCCATTTTTTTTTCTGTGAGATTTCTTGCAAGGTTTTCAGACTAACAACTTTCTTTTCCCTAAACAAGTCATGCACTGTTCTGGATTAAAAATTCAAAGTAAAACTGTTAATTTTCTTGTGAGTGACTCAAGGTTTATGTGTGGATTTTGCCTATTCTTTATGGAATTTCTTCATGGTAAATTTGTGTTTATGCACAATGTAACTTACTTGTTTTGATGTTATGTTTAAAGCCTTGCATCTCTCTCAAAAGGTCTGTTTATTTTCCCACATATAATATACCTCTCTCTTGTTTTTGCTTAAAACAATTTGACACATTAAGGACAAATTGTTTTTGCACTTGGAAGTGGCATCTCTTGAAGGTAAAATTGCAGAAAGATGTTGACAAATTACAATGTACAATGATTTGTTACTAAAGCAAAAATCAATAAAAAGGGTAGGGATTTGTAGGTAGATTGTCTGCCAACTGGTACATTTCAACTTACCTCCCCAAAATAAAATGGGCCACTTCCACTGCATGTCAAACAAAATGGTGGCAGTTATGAAGAAAGCCACAATTGCTGACTTTCTAAACATTTTTAGCATGAAAGGTATGAAAACGTGAACTCAACAGTGTGACAAGCACATTAAACATTGGGACATGACCTATTTTTGTAATACACATAGGTTTTATAACACATGAAAATGCAAGTTATGAAAAATCATTTTTTGAGAAATCAAGGTCCATGTTTCACTCTTCCTTATGTGCTGTATTAAATACAATGGTAGCGCTGTGCAGCAAGATTGAGTGGCCCAGAAATTACCCAGAAACCTATGTGCCCCTCACTCTGATATCAAAATCTCTGATGGGGTTTCCCGGCTTGGTGAGCTATGCATAAATTGTATTGCAACACAACCTGTTGAACAAATTAAAGTCTATGGATATCCAGTGGTCTTCCAAAACAATTTCCAATCAATCTGCTGTTTCACAGAAGAAGAATCATTGACAGATTTCTCCAAAAATCAACAAATATATGATAAATAATCCAAAAACCACAGAATCCTGATGTGTTGCACACACTTGGTACATGTAGGGACTTTCACAAGATACATTCTCACTAGTTAAAAGAAAATCCAGCCAACAACTTTGACAATGTCAAAAAAGTAAATTGTAGAGGATAGATGATGGACACACAGAATGACAGATGATAGACAATATGATAAGCTCAACTGACTGAAAAGTCATCTGAGTTGCAAAGAAAGTGGTCTCACGTGCTCTGTGCCAGATCCCAAACTTCAACTGCTCCCTCATTGACACATGCAAACACTGTAGCATTTCTAGGTGACCATGACACATCATGAGCAGCTTTCTGAAATGTTCAAAAACAAAACATTTTTCAAACAGCCCATGACCTTGACCTTTGACCTCTCAATCATTTATGACAAGTTGAAAATGAACTTTCCTTTAGATACATAAAATGTCTAAATATAAAAATAAACTTCTATCAAATACTTCTAGAGATATTGCACAGAAACAGATTTACATTACTATGCCAATGTGATGTTGACCTTTGACCTCAAGGTCATGAAAAGCATTATGTAGCAAAGACCTATATGAATTCATGTTGTGACCAAGTTTGATGAACTTCCATTGACTTGTTCTGGAGATATTAAATAAACTTTATTTTAGTTGTAAGCCCCTGTGACCTACTTTGACCACCTTTGAAGGCAACTGAATACTGTTAGGAAACAAAAAAAATGGATAAACGGACAGACGAACTGATCGATTAGTATACAGCTCCTGCATCTACGATGCGGGGCCCAAAGAAAGATTCATCAGCCCAAAGCCTCATTTGCCAGGCTGCAAAGGGATGTAAGAAAAGCTGTTTTCCATGACCTACCGTTGACGAGATAAAAGTAACTGCTGGGTTCAGTTTGTCCTGGTGCCACAGACGTGTAGTCCAGTCACCACTACAGCTGAGGAACACCTCGGGGTTAAAGGGAGACCATTGGATTTTGTACACAGGGCCCTAGAAGATGAATAAAACATACAAAACACTAAATACTGATATTTTAAAGATATATTCATCATGACCAAACATTGCCAAACACTCTTCTACAAGTTTCCCTAGTCATCTATCTTAATCAATAAAGCTGTTCTTAACTGGACAATAACACAATATTTTAACCTTTGAAATGCCCCCCCCCTCCCACCACCACCACCACATGTATGTATAAATCAGTAATTCTTTCCAGATTCCATTACCTAGTAGATATATACTTCCTCCTTGAACCCTCTACCACTATGATTGTCTTCTACCCACTTTCTCCAGAAATGTTCTTTCCTGTTGATGTACTCTCTTCTCACAATATCTGTACCACCAAAACTTCTGCATATGTAGATCAGACAGCACACAAAATCTTAATGAATACCCGCTGTAATCTGTGACTTTGAAAATTATATAAAAGTCACTAAAATCTAATGAAGTCCAGAGACAGCCCAGAAGTATCAATTTATGTTGTGTACACATGTTCATGAGATGTTTTGTTCAAAAGAAACGTAACTGATGGTCAGAGAGACAACTGAATTCAGTACTCATTCCTAAACTTTACTTGCAAACCAGTGCAAAAAATGGACCATCAGTCAACATCCAAAAATCACAGAAAATACAGAAAATCAATTTTCAATCTGACACATATTAGAAACCAGGGGTACAGACATGTAGCAATATCCCCTGTGTTTATATTATCTGACAGGCAGCAGTAAAATGGTGTTTGAAGGGGATTAATATAATGCAAAGCCTTGCTTACTGATTGAATTAAAAAGTGTGTTTAAACCAAAATTTTCATTATGATGTTATTTTTCTACATGCATTTTTTTAATTTGGTGCCATTTGTACTTGTGTCTTTTTGCCCAGAACATTGTAATCATGTAATAACATTGAAGAAAAAGCCTTTTATCAAAAAGCCTGGTACAAATGCAATATTTGCAGGGTTTGAGTTACCCCCTTGCCCACAGTCCTGGGGCAAGTTCAAGTGCAGTTGGGCAAATTAATTTTAAAGTATAGTTTCCTGTCGGGCAAGTTAGACTTTGGCAGTCATAATAGAAAAGAAAAGACAAATCATTTATTCGCAGAATCATAAGTTGCAGATGTTTCCCTCCAGGTGCCTACTCTTAATAAACAGTCCACATAGTGCCAGTGGGGTATTCATTGTGGAGGTATTTCAGTAAGGCCCCTGACTGCTTCAAATGAATCACATGTCAAGCTTTATGATCCAGGACAAAAGAATTTCATATGCTGTTTTTAAATTTTGGGAACAAGAAATCTAGTTGTTCTTATTTTATTCCAATTTTTTGTGACTTATTTTATAATATCTAGAAGATGCTGGTGTCTTAGGACTTAAGATTTGGACTGATTTACAGAGCATTGTATGTGAAGGCCCAAGTGTGACCTGTAACACACACACACACACACACACACACACACACACACACACACACACACACACACACACACACAAAATAAATAGCTCTATCATATTTTTTCTTGAAGTTTGTTGATATAAATGGTGGGACAAGCTTGGTAAACAAGGTACAAATGTAAGTTGTCCTCAGGGAAAATTACACAAAACTTAGGCCTGATTTTTATTGAAAGAAAGAACCCTGCACATTTCGATGTTCTGTATAGCATTACTGCATCCCCAGTCTAAAACAGTGAGCAATGACTTACAGTGTGACCAAAGTAGGTGTCCAGATATTGTTCATTATAGGAACATGAGCATCGATGGATGTGACCCTCCTCAGTCCCAGCCAGGTAACTGAAATATACAAGTAGTTCCCTGTTTACTTCTAAATTGTCTTCTAGCCTCTAGCATGCTACAACCTCTTTACAAATTTAATGCAAAAAGATGTCAATGTAACTGAAAGCTATAGGTCAACTGGCAAGTCTGTTTGACTCATCATTATAGCCAAACAATACAAATTAATCATTAAATTCCAATTGGTCCATCTGAAATCCACATCTTCCAATTTATTCATCTAAGATTCATATTTTAAGGATTCTTTTGTAAACATAATTGGCAAGACAACAGAAAGAAACATTTCAACTTTTTTTTATATTACTCACATATTGGAATCCCTGGCACAGAAGTCAAAACAGAGTCCTCCTGCATGCCGTGAAATAAATGCTTCCCCTTTCTTCTCTCGACTCTTAGTCGTGCCTCCTGCTGTCGCCTGTGTTTTTGAAGCCACTCGCTTCAGCTTCATTAGATCTAAAGAAATGAAACAAGAAGACTGTAAAAGTCCTGTGCCCAGGTGAACTATGCTTTCACTGACCTATGCTGCATGAATAAAAAACTTTGTTTGACTTTTCCACAAGGAACATTTCCAACGAGTTTCAGTATAATCTGACAGACAGTTTTGGAAAGTTAAAAATGATGAATAACACAAAAATTTGTTTTAAGAAAGTTTACAAATCACACCCACCATCTGTTGACAAAAATATGGTCATAAGTGCTTCTATGCAATTTTGAAGCAATTGGCTATGCAGTTTTACAGATTTTTAAATTTTTTACCAAAAAATTAAAAACAAAATCATAGAAATTAAAGAAAAAAAATAACAGGATAGTAATCATTTGAAACAATTTCAGTTCTACCCCTACTTTTAGCTCAGCTGACAAGTCAGCTGAGCTAAAAACATCATGCTGCACTCCTGCATGCCCATCACAAGATTTGAATGTTCTTTCAACTTACTCAGACTGGTTTTAAAAACATGCTAGTATTGTAGACTTTCTCACTAAAATATTTATACAGGATGAAGAGGCCTTTATTTTGCCTGAAGCAGTCCTGGCATATACATTACACCCTTTATGTTTTGTGACCCAAATGCATTACTTAGTGACCTTGTTCAATTCTTACATCACACATACTTCAGTCCTGATACACATCTGACATTTCATGTCACTAAGATATAGGCCAAAAAAGCTACAGACCGGAAACAGAAAGACTATGATTATTTTACTATGCCCAAGACACTTAGCGTAGTGACCTAGTTTTGATACATGAAAAATTATTTGGGACTGCTACATGTATGTGTGATGTTTCTTGACAAATGAGTCACAACTGCAAGACATTACAGGCAGACACAAAACAGATTGCTGAAATATGCCTCATCTGTATCCACCTGGTGTGACCCAGTTAATTGACCTAGTAACCTATTTTTGTCTCATGAGAGATTCTTACATCCTGATACATAGGGGTGAAATTTCATAAAAATGAGTCAAAGGACAAAAAAGTTACAGTCCTGACACAAATATAATAAATAGGTGGTTGTATGCACACACCTGTAGACTGGTGAAAAAAAAAATATTACTAGAGCATTGCAGGTAAACAGGTACCCACGTTGTAGTTCAAAAAACGATACTCCGGCAGTTCTCTCAGGTATCCGTGGGAAAAAATTGGGAAAAAAGGGAGAGGAAAAAAAGTTTCTGGCTAGATTATATAATTGCTTAGGCGGTAAACATTTGCCCAAGAGACCTTAATCCAGAATGAGGTTTTGGGGGCTTTGTCTTCATTACCAGCCAGAGTCGAAGGTCAGAGCATCACGTCGAGGGCATAAAATTCACAAGCACGGGAATATTTGAAAAAGAGGATGATAAACTGATGTGCAAAATATGCTAAAGAACTTCAAAATAGAGTGGATTGTCAGCCAGCACCATGCTGAAACATGTTGAATATAAACAGGCTGTGAGAAAAATTACTGCAGGTCAATGACGATTTACGGAATTTAAGAAGTCAACATTTAACTTTTTCAGTGCCAATCATATCTAAACTGGATCTACTAAAGTCTTAACTAGTCTGAATTATCATTAGGATCTCAGATTCGTATTCCTCATAAAAAGACCTTTCATTCAGAGAAAACATCCCAAGTCAACCACTTTTCTCAGCGCGCATTGTGCGCATCAAGAAAAGCTGTTGACTCAGTCCCAAATTTGACACTTAAAGAGTTAACCCACAGTCCCTGGAGTCCAAAAGGATAACAAGGGCCTTGTGTGAATATATAAATACATATGTAACCTTTTAAATAACGTAACATTCCTTTATATTACTGTGCTGTTTGCTTAATCAACTTTAAGATCAATGTACCATTTTGAAAGCATGTATTATCAGCTACATTCAATTTTTTCAGAACAAAGTTTTATAATTGATAGAATTTTGTTTCTAAAATATGTTGAATTGCTCACTGTTTTGCTTTTTACTATATAATTTTAGTGTGTATGTATGTTGTGATGGGTCACGTGATACTCAACGGGTACCCCGGTAATTGAACTAATACCCGACGGGTACCCAGGTAATTGAACTGTTACCCGACAGCTGGGTACCCCTGTAGTTAAAATCCCTAGCCGTCAATGGTCTATTGTTTATTGTATGCCATACCTCTGATAGAAGGGGCCATAAAAATACTCAACAAAAATGTTTTGGAGTGCCTTTTGCCATAAAGTTGGGTTTTACAAAACTTTTTATCAAGCTGGCCTCACAAAAGTTTTCTCAAAATTAAAACAAACAAAAACTATGTACAGAAATTGTGCAAGACCCAAAACAAATCCTTTTTGCAGAACCAACCCATAACATCACACTTCTTGGAAAGATTGTCTCTTGCACTTTTAATAGTATGTTTAGCTTAATAAAATGCGGGATCAGCAATTTAATACTTTCTTAACATTATTTTGTTTTGATCATTGTTATGAATGAGCTTCTCTGACAACAAAATATTAGGCGACTTTCCAGTTGTCAAACATTCATACCAAATTGTCCCTTTGAAGCTGAAACAGGGAATTAACCCTATGATGGTTTGCCATTATTCATCCCTGATAAAACATAGAAGTTTTGACAAGAGCCAGGAAAATGTGCAACTAAAATCCTTCCTTGCAATCACATAAGGTCACAGTAATCTATAACAGTCCCTTCTTGGACAATAAAACTTGAACGGTATTCACGATGTTATTGTCTTGGTAATCTATGAAGGGTTTCTGGTGCAGTTAGCTATGGTCTTCTTACACTTGTACCATAAGTCCAAAATCAAGAGTACCAATCTCCACCTGACTAAACCTTCAGCAAAGATTTGCTAAGCTTGCAGCCATTGAATTCTCTTTTCCTGTTAATATCATTTACACATGCCAACTGCCAATAACCTATGCTCCAGCCAGGAGAATCCTAAATAGAGCACTAAAACTGTCACAACTTTACTTACCACTACTCTCAAACCCTTTCCTGATTGACCACTGAGTGACCCTGCCATCTGTGGATATGGACACAAGAACCTCAGTGCCTTCTTCCCCTGAACCTCTGTCTTTCTCAATCCACTTGACCTGCCATACTGGGGCTGTGTGTTTCCCATGAGATTCACTAGAAAACGGTCACTCATCAAAATAAAAATGTGTATGTGTTGTGCCTGATTGCCCAACCTGCAGGCAGCAGCAAATTCCAGTCTTTCAGGAGGAGATGAAGAAAGAATGTACAGTAAAATCATCACATATACATATTCATGCAACAAAACATCAGCAAACTGCAAATAAGTATTATGTTGATGTGTTATGGCATTTTAGAATGATATGACCCGATATGGCAGATTCATATGACCAGTACATGCAACACCGCACAGTGAGATACCGGCACACACCAAAATAAAAAAGCATACACCTTGTTATCACAGAAACTTTGTTGAATCAGGCGTGCTATATTATGCTACAGCAGGGTTGATTTGAAAATGTTACTGCCACCCTGAACATCAAGTGATGCTTATATGTTTATACATGTGTCTTTTGCATCTGCCACCTGAAAGGTATATATCTAGCTTCTGTGGTATTTATATGAATTTATTGCATTAGAAACTTTATATTGTCAAAACTTATCCAGCTTAATATCAATAAACTTTTCAGACATCAAAACTTTATCTCATGTCATCATTTTAAATACAGTCTCACCTTATTATCAATTCATGCTTTGTTCATTCAGTTATTAATAAAGAATTAGTCTATGTGGAAAAAAACATCATAACTTTTTTTCTCAAATCGTGGTGATAGGGAATGGGACTAGTCAAACTGGTTAAACAAAACTATTCTATTTCTACTGTATTGGGGAATAAATGGTAGGAAACCTAGTGTGTCACATCTTATTAATATTATATTAATTTGTGGTTTAAACTTGCTTTATTTAATATTAATGACAACCTTCACATGATCACACATTTTTTGTGTAATTATTCATTGTGTAACTGTTAAACAATACACTAATTTGAGGCTAATGAGAACATTGTATTGCTTTTAATAATTTATATTGTGTCAAATAGTCAATATTAATTGTGGCACACAACTGTGTATTCATTCAACAATGTCAGCCAAGAACAAAACAAAACAAAATGAACATTCTTTAAAAAAAAAAAAAAGTGGCCTCTCTTAACAGCCCATGCTGGACTGACCCATAAACATTCACCTCAAAGCAAGTGCCAATCTGAGCAGAACTGAACTGAATTTAAGCTACAGCTTCAATGAAGCTAAAATGGGCAAAACTCAGCTGTTAGCACCTGGACAGACATGCTGAAGTAATCACCTGCTTTTCTCTGTTCCCAGCAACCTTCGCTGTTGCCAAAAATTGACGGCTGGTCCTTATGACCACACATGCACAAATTTGTTTGAGACCAAGTCAAGCTACATTCCCAGCAAATTTGAAGAGAATCCAGCAAGTGGTTTGGGAGAAGTAAACAATTATGAGAATCCACAACAATTAATCTAAAAAACAAACAAAAAATGCAGTGCCAGTCCTATGCAAATTAAAAGCAATTGACCAAGCATTTCATGGAAAATTTTGGCAATTTTCCAAAAAAAATAGCAACAAAATCTATTAAGCATCAAAAAATCACTAAAGCATGGCCATTTTGAGCAAACTTGGTTCAGACCAACCACAGGTACATTCTACCAAGTTTAAAAAGGATCCAGTAATGGGTTTTTGACAAGTCAAACATGTTTAATTGTTGACAGATGACAAATGGGGGGCATCACATAAGGTCAGCTGACTAAGGAGTCAGCTGGGCTAAAAATAAAAGTGCAATAGAAAGACAAGGGAAGTGTTGATAAAAGTAGATACATGATGTGCCAAAACGGTTTCGTCCATAGCTGGACTCGTCAGAGGTGAGCAAGTTCTGTTCAACCCCATGTTAAAAATAAATGTTTATGTTTACTAGGAACAGGGAGTTGATCTGTTTCAACTCTCTGTTCTGTGATTGAAAAGAAACTGAACGCTGCATTAGATACATCGGCCTTTTAACGGGCAGGATAATGTGACCACGGGTATGGACAATGTAACTGTGTTATGATAAAACTGTTATGACATCAATCACATATTGGCTCCCAGTCTACTGGATGGTAGAGCTGAACTAAATTGCAATGTCAATGTCTCACATATGTGCATGTTTGTCTGATTAACAGGCCATGAGTACTGGATGGGGCCAAAGAAACATGATTTTCTCTGTAACCACTGGGAGAGAAGAGTCTTCCCACTTAAACATTAGCCATGTTTGGATCATAAATCCAATGTGTTTATGACCTACATGTATTATACACGATGCTATCACTATCAAATTGGATAGCTGGGGGAAGTTTGCAGCATTCTCAATACAGACCATTAAGCTGACCTGCAAGGCACAGTTGTCAAAAGATGGAAGGACCAGAACAAATTTAGCAAGTTAGCATGATACTGGGCAAGTGGAGCCCTCTATCTTATGACATGCAATGAGGTAAATGGTTAAAAATAAGAGAGGCCTTGATTTCTATTGGTAGGAAAATGGAGGACACTTAATACATTCATTATGTAATGCAAAAGTGAGCCTGTTGCTAACATACTGTATTTATTTGCTTCATTACAATTTTCAACATTTATACATATGATATGTTCATAGTCATATACAAGAAAAATGCTTGCTCTACTGATGTCTAGTTGACCATATTTAATGAGGAACTGAAAATATGAGAAATTTTTGCCATTTAATTGTACCATATTTCACATTAATAACTTATTTATCATTTGTTGATACAAAGTTTTAATACTTCATTTCAAGATTGCTTTACACGGCAACTGTAATTCTGAGATCAGCATTTGCATACATCTTAAGTTTGCAGTGATAAACATGACAACTATTCAAGTTTTCTCTAATTAATAGCCATGATACATGCAATTCAAATAAATTTCCTGTGCATATCTGTGTGTGACCCACAACATCATGAACATATTTTGTGCAAATACCATAATTAGCCACACAACAGTTGCTGGTGTAAAAGTCACAACATGAATTTGAGACCAGGAACATATCCAGGGGCTAAATCTGTCTTGAACCTCTGAACTCAACAAAGAATAATCTAAAGGTTCCCAAAACCATCAATTATACTCCATTAAAATTTGATCAAATTTTCCTGTCTGATCAGTAAAAATCAGGATGGTAGAAACATTTAAATGGTGGCACATAGATCAACGACAACATACAGCTGACCAATTAGTATTCATGTCAGCCATCAATATTTCAATGCACAATCATTTTAACAATGAAAGTCTAACCACTAATCTTGAATAACTCAACAAATATGCAATATATTTATGTTTTGTGGTTCTGAAAATCCTTTTCACTTAGTGTTAACATGAGTGCCCAGTGATGACAACCCCAATTAATTCTCTCTTCTGCCATGCAGGAGTCATTTTCAGCCAAGATGTATGACTGAAAAGGTGACTTGTATTCTTTATTTTCTACCTTTTACACACCATGACAGCTGACTAATTCATTCTTATGGCACCAGAGTGAAATGGAATTAAAGTGGAATTTGCAGTTTTATGAAACAGATGAAGTCTCATTTCAAAATGGACAAATACTGGCCCTACTGCAGCATTAGTCGTCCATGTTTCACCCATAGCTGATGCCAGTACATTTGTGTTCCTAGATCATGGCTGGCATACAAGATGTACCCTGTATACCCAGGTCAAAGTTTTGGTCTCTTTGGTGTGACTCTTACATGAGTAAATATGGTATATGCAGTTATACATGTAATATATAGGAACACATCTAGTAATCGGTGAATATGCGGTTGCAATGCACACAAAACAAATTAAAAACTGTTATAAGATAATGAAAAAAAATGTATAAATGTCAGTACCCAAGTAAACTATTTTCTTCTGCATATGAAGCAATGCAACTGAACTAATATGAATTTTATAATATTGGTACATTTTTCATGGATTTTGTATTTCAATTGGTTCCTTTAACAGATTTACGTTAAATACCCCCGCATTCTTTTTAATGTATTTTTACGACCCTAATGAAAATGAAAATAAAAATTGGTGCATGGTGGCACACCAGCAGCTTCAGTATCATACAATCAGAATGCATGATCCACTTATGTAAACCATGCTGTTTTAAATCAACATTTGTTACATTTACAATCAGTAAGGAACATTCAGAGAAGGTTAAAGTGCATCTACATTTATTTTTTGTCAATAGATTACTTAGGAAACAAATATTAATTCAATTGCATTTGAGAAAAAGTATCTTCCAGAATGTGTTACAATATCCTCATTCCAGTCTGTATGAATAAGACTATAATGAAAAAAAAGTTAGAATGCTGAAGTGTTAAATAAATAAAATATGCTTGTGATGTAGCAGACAGTTCAAGTTTCAGCATTGGACTGATTATATTTTTATATGTGGAAGATTTTAAAATACTCATGTCAGGGTTTGCATCAGAATATTTTTTTATTTTGAACAATCTGTATTCTCACAAAATCTTACATAAAATGTGCACTGTTGAGTTTCAACAGAACACTCACAATTAAGGTAGATCTATATTCTTAATACAACTTACATTATTTACACACCAAGTAAGCTGGACTACACTTTCTGAAGACTCAAACTGGCTGCTGTACATTTAATAACAATGTAAATTAAGTAATTAGTGCAATTCAGTGACCATGATTTAAGATCCATGTTGAAAAGGGAGGGCAATTATGAAGGGTTGTCCATGAAGAGATAAGATCCCCAAAACCACTTTAGCATAGAGCATGTAAGTTGTGTTGGCTTCCGAAGATTAGCCGCCTGACCTTGACCTTTTCCCTGCACAGGCTTGTCTTACCTGTCATCAAATGACCTCACATCCTTCCTGATGCACAGCAACATAAATACACTCTGTTACTAAGTACATACATAGTGTCATCAAAAAGCTGGCTATGACACCCATTATTCCTTGGTTATGTGACTGGATAACGTTAGTTTGTTGAATTTAATATCTAAATGGTTTAACACATCCAGGTAGAAAAAAATCATGGGCAGAATATGGATGGTGGAATAGATTCCTTACCTTCCACACACTTTGCCCATGCATAAATGTTTTGTAAGTGTAAAATAAGTGAACTTTGTCAAAATAGCTAAATTCTGCTCAAATTGAATCAAAAGTATCACAACCCTTTCCCCTTGAATTAAGATTGAGTCAACAGCTTTCCTTGGGGTAGAACACCTAATCCATGCAAATCAAAGCTGTTGACCTGGGGCATATTATCTCAGTGGGTCTCTTCTACAATTCACATTGAAATTGATTTTCATTACTGTTGAAAGAATTCAAAACTTAAAAAAGACAACATTTGATCATCAGCGTGTTTTGGCTGATTTAAGAGTTTAATGTGGCAGAAAACCGGGACTCTGTAATGTTTGTGTGTGTGATATCAGGCAAATGCAATCATTCCAGACTAGTGATGCCAGAAGTACTCTGCCATTAGAGGTATTGTTACATTAATTGGAAATGCAGTAATTTTGACATGGTGTAAACATGATAATCTTCCCAGACATTCTTTTCCTGTATGTAGTATACACTGTGGGCTCCAACATGATTTAAAACAGAAATTTGACCAGTCAGACATAATAATGTATATATGAGCCACAAAGTCTGGTCATTGCAACAGACCAGTGATAATCTAAATGTATGAGCAAAACAAACAGTAGCTATCATCAATCTTGCATACAGTGGCACATTTCAGCCTGTATGCACCATTTCTCTGTAATAAGTCTCTCTGCTGGCCATATTCCCATGCCCCTGTTCATTTGACAAAATGGAGTTATCACCCAATTGTGACAAGTAAGCCTGGGCCGGCAGTCAGTACTTATTGGTAAAACAGCAATTAGATAATCTGAGTTCATCGCTTGAAAACGAAAATAAGTTACAAATTAAATTAATTCTTGTGGGCTTCTGGTATAGTTGCATTATATCATATTTGCATGCATTTTGGTCAAATTTGAAATGCTGACCACATGTGTTTCTGTTTCATGATGTATTTAGATGAACCAAGCCTTTTGTTGACAAGGAAAATCTGTACAAATTATTCTTGTATAAAATTATGAAGCACATCATCAAGACTTTTTACCATGTCAGGTGGAACAGAGTCTAAACAGTTGAAACTGTACCACATATATCTTTACCTCCAGTGTTTCATGCTAGATTTTCAAGACAAAGTCTCATTGCTATATACTGTGGCAGGAGGCAAGAATACCTAAATATCAGTGCATGGTATTAAGCATGTCAAACTTAAACATGGTTGTAGCATGCCACTGTCATGATAAAATACTGGATCAAACACACAGGCATACTGTGATGTCATGTAAAATTAAGTTACTTAAGAAATAAATGATTTGATCAGACAAATAAATTCAAAACATAAGCATATTATCTGCATTAAAAGAGGGCAGGAGGTATCTGAAACCATTCCCTGGTGTCTCTGTTCATAAGCCAAATAGAAATGGGAGTTAATATGACTATCAGGCACTCTCTTAAAAACAGGTCAACTGTTGATCATGTGAGCTTTTAAGTGTATCACAGTTGAGCACATTACAAAAGAGTAACCCATGCATCATTACTGTTTGAATTTGTCTAAATTATAATATCTTGCGCATGTGTGTGTGTGTGCATGCATGTGTGTGTATACATGTATGTGCATAATGTGCCTTATCATCTGCACTGCCCTCCGGCCCCCTTTTTTTCTACTTGCCATACAAGTAAAGCACCATTGATTTACTTGTAAATGCTGCACACAACTACATGCATTCTGGACAAATTTCACAAATCCTGTCGCATGTACAGTAGCGTCCCGCCAGAATGCTGCCGACAAACTGCATCCCTACAGGCAACATATTCATGTCGCATTGAGAGATTTTTGTGCATAATTCCCGGAGCAATATATCACTTCTTACCTCTCATCTACCTGTCTTACATCCCTCCTGGAGCATGTTAATACAAAATAATCTTCTAAATATGTAACAATACTCAGTAACACAAACACTATAACCTGAAGACAGTAGTTTTGTCAACTTGATAAACCAGTCACAACATGGTGCAGTGCTTCATACCAAATGACAGCATTCCCTGTGCCTCATACAAGAGGTTCAAACAATCTTCACATATCTGTGCTTTCTTGGCTAAGGTCAACTGTGTTTTCCACTAGCTAACATGATACCTAATAGTGACAGTGATACAAAGAAACAATCAACTTAAACTATTTTGTGCAACATGTAGTGCCAGCTATGGACACGAAGTATCAATATTTTGTAAATATTCTTTTTTTTTTTTTTTTGTAAGTTACCATTCCTCATAATATATAACATTTCAAGAATGTGGTCGTCCTCATGCTATCTATCACACAAAGCTTTAAGTAAAATGTGGACATTACTGTCCTTTTGCACAATTTATGAACATTAGGGCCATCCAAAAATACCCACAACTACAATCATGTGACAGGGGCAATTATTTCAAATGATATGCTATGAAAGGAAATCTGCAATGAATTATGAAAAATGAAATTTAAAACTAAAATACTCAATGGTGGTGTTTTAAATACCTGGTTATAACAACATTATAAATGTTTATACATGATACATTCTTTTAATAAAATAGTGATCAATATGTATATATCTACATATGCTACATGCAAGTTTATTCCCTAACCACATAAATAATCTGATAATTCCACAAGTAATACATGCACTATTTGGCAACATAAGTGAACTGTGCATCCTTAATCAAGTGTGAACATTTTGACCTGATCAATCGGGGGTTTTTTTTGTTTTGTTTTTGGTTTGGTTTGCTTTGTTTTGTTTTTTTTCATCTGGAACCATTTAATCCTGGTACCAGAACTGTATTCTTTCCATGTAATTCATATGAATATTAACCCCTCCAGACAACTGCTGGTAATTTTACTCTGCAGGTTTGTGGTTGTGTATTTTCATAATTTACAAATGTCACAGTACTACTGAAATGTACATGAAAATTATAGTACCCGAACTGCTTAAGTAATAAGTACAAATTCAATATTTGCTAATACAATGAAATGGGAATATAATGCACATATGCCTCTAGCCAGTCAATGGTTGTGTATTGGGATGTGTATTCACTTGAATATATATATACTGTAAATTGCTTTAATTTCGCTGTATTCTTATTTTCGCTTATTTCGCTGATGGTACAAAACCGTGAAAATAAAAACACAGTGAAATAGTATTTTAACATTGTTTGAATGGAATTATGTCCAAAATAGTGAAATTAAAAATACAGTAAAATTTCAAAAATAGAAAAACCGTGAAAATTTAAACACGCGAAAATAAAGCAATTTACAGTATGCACGTATACATATATCATTGCTACTTGTGACATCTAGCATTAAGTGTATTTTACACCACCACAGACAAAGCCTCCCATACACAGAAAACTATCCCACATTTGCAAAAGTTTTTCACAACACTAGCATACCAGAAACTGTTATCATCTGATGGTCCCAAATAATCAAAATATGAAAGCAAGTATTGGTATGAGGTGATGTTGAGCCTAGAATACTGAAAACATGAAGACTACTTACAAGCTGTCCAGTACAGGCTCATTGTTTGTACTTCTCACATTGTACACAGCAACAGTCCCATCATACAGACCAACCTACACATAATAAACAGGATCAACAGAAAACAAGTCAGTCACATAAAATAATATATACACATTTCAAACAAAGCACAGGTTTAGTATCAAAGCAACAGATTGTAAATTATATCTGTAGCAGTTACTTTCAATTTAAATTACAGGTTTGTAATACCTGTTGCATTTTTGGGGATCTCTAAGCTTTTGTCAACATGATGTACACATGTATGTCTTCTGGAGAAAAACTGGAGAAAAAGAATAGGCCTAACATCTTAAGCATCTCATCAATTCACCATGTGATGAACACATAGAGCTACAGTGGTGTCCTGTGGTGTGAGAGGCTGTTCCATTGCTGACAACTTGCCATGTTGAACCAGTTGCTCACACAGATTGCCAATGCCATATCCATAGTGCCTGTGACTGTCATGGTCATAGAAAGGGATACATGTGCATTGCTTTCTCTCTCCTTGCCTTGCAAAGAGAAGCCTAGATAGAGAACTGTGGGTGTAGATGAGGCCATGTACACAGCATGAAAGAAAATAAAGTCATACTCACAGCTAACAGATTTGGGTGTACCACTGAAAAATCCATGGATGTAACTCCGTGTGGACATGTGTATATTCTTTCTGCATACTGTAATATAAGCAACATACTTATAGACATGTACATATTAATTATAGTTACTTGCAGCTTGTAACTTTATGAAGTTCAAATACAGGCGTGATATACAGAACAACTGTCAAAATTAGATAAGAAGCAGAAGTCTTAAAATCAAATCTATTAATATATTTACACTTGTGTTTTTTCCTTCTTTTCAAGCATGTTTAAAATTAATGCAAAAGTGGACATACTTGACATGTGCCAGACAGCAAAGACACTAATTATTACAAAAAGTCCTATGTTTATATGTAGTCTGTACAGTTTGAATGATGGAAAGATACATAAACTCAAAAGATGAGTCTATTACACAGGGTGTAAATTTCCTGATGGACCAACAGTAGACTACTTTGAGTTATTTTTGAAACAAACGAGAGTGTGTACTTTGCATTAGTGAGAAGAAGGGAAGGGAAGGGAAGGGGAGAGGAGAAGGGAGAGGAGGAGGGAGGGAAGGGGAGGGAAGAGAAGAGGAGCAAGGGGAGGACCCAGGGTGAAAGGGAATTGTGCAGCTGGGCAAAGTTATGGCTGCACTTCAAGTCATGATATTTGTACTACATGGCCAAATGAAGCAATCTTTGTGAAAAACAATCCACTTGACTGACCTCAGGGTTCTTGAGGGACCAGCAGCAGACAAGTCCTGATTTCTGACTGGTGTACTCATACTGACCATAACCAACTGCCAGCAGATCCTGAAATGACAAAATAACTTGTTTAGAATGACACCCAGTGCCCCGTTCTTCACATTATAGCCATCCTTTTCAATTTTCATCATTATCATGTCATCTCTGTGATCAGTCACCATCATATCATCTATGACATCAATCATCATTGAAAAAATGTAAGCTTGATATCAAGAGAATTCAGGGTTAATTGGATAAACAATGAAAGTGACTCACAGTTACTGAGATTTGTGCTTTGTCATATAGCTGTACAAAAACCTAACAATGAAATAATGTCCTCCATTCTTTGACTTCCGATGAACCTTCATCATGTCAAATATATGCAAATTCTATCCAGGAACCTCTGGAACATTGTAGCAAAAACAGGAATCCAATACCAGCTTTAAAAAAAAAACAAAAACAAAAAAACAACACATGTATCCCCCACCCCCCATCCCCCAATCACCATCCTAACCCTAATGTTAGGCATGCATACAATGCATTAAATAATCATCCCAGGATACATATTACTGAAACAACACAATTAAATCTTAATGACAAATTCCAATTCCATTGCACTAAAACAACCACTCATCATGTCATCATATTTGGTCACTTACTGCATTGACTTTGTTCCAGGACATACAACTGACATTTCTGCTCTTGGTGAGGGGACACTGGTATGCCCATAGTCTGTCCAAATTGGGTCCCATGTCTGTCACATTGATCTGCCCTCCTGCCTTGGGCTTAATCTCTTCAACCACCTTGTCAATGTCTAAAATAAAATTAAAATATTACTACATGAATGTACAACCTCTGATAGGTTTTTTGTCTTTTTTTTTTTTTTTTTTTAAATGGCTCAATCATAGAATGGATACATCAGTCTGATTCTACATTATCATCTACAAATTCTCATTTAGCACAATGAATATGTGACCAAAAGCAGTTATGCATCTTAAAAAATACATCAAATTTATAAATACATGTATACAATTTAAACTGCACAGATTTTACAGATACAAAATGCCAACAAATTGTCAAAATTTCAATGAATATCTTCTATTTAACTTCTATCCTATATAATAACAGAAAAGACCAGTAAGTCTTCAAATATGATTACTATATACATGTAAACTGTTGAAGAATTAACAGCTGCATGTTCAGCCTTGGTTCACTCAAGGTATTTACAATATAAAAATGTCACATTATCACATGTACATGCAGAGGCTCAAAGTGGCACCACACAGAAAGACGAAGGGTTTGTTAAAAATAGTTGCAAAAGCAGGAGCCATTGTCACTGAACATGGCAAGCGTTTTATAAAAAAAAAAAAAAAAAAGTGAGAGACAGGACCTCTGCATTATTACAAGCTTTGGAGCCTCTCTAAACAACATCAATGCATGGCTCACCTGGAATGATGCTGAACCCTCTGTAAGAAGCCTGTTTTGGTTGATATGTATTTAAGTTGACTGCTCGTTCCATTGTCACTAAGTCACTCTTCAGTTGTTCTGACTATTACAAAAAGAAGCAACCTTTTGCTCAATAAATAGCATACAAGTCATACTGTCATTTAGAAGCAACTAAAATACATGTAGAAGCAATATAAACTCCCCTAATATACAATACACAGATGCTTAGATAGCTGGACTTTCATGTGAACTTTTATCTTATTATAACAAGATTTTGTGAATAATCACAGTACAGAATACAGTGGTGCCCACCTTCAGATTTTGATTAAAGAAATACCTTTGGTGAAAAGTAGAAAAGATCAGTATTATGATGTAGAATATTGAATCAGTAAGATTGTAAAGTTATAAATGTCTGCACATGTAGGGGTATCAATATATCAAATTTGCTAAATCATCATCAATACTATACAGACTCAAACCCATAATTCAAGTGGACTGATTATACCTAACATTGCTGTGTGGGATCAAATTTCTGAAATCTCTATTTTTGCAGAGTTTTACACATTTATCAGATTTTATAGTATAACCCTTCCCTTTGTACAGAGGAAACAGGCAATGGAGCCAATAGTAAGTGATCTGGGTTTGGAAACATTAGTGAGCACTCCATAAGAATTGCTCACATGCCATAAAAGCTCCTACTAACATACAAACACCACCAAAATGCTATAACTAGCATCTATTTATTTGAGAGCAGGCTTTCCATTTGTACAGGCATTGTATAATTAGGTTTTCTGCACATCACAAGTCATAGATAAGGCAAATTTTCAGGTAACCATTCACTAAACAATAAAAGGGAAGGGTAATATAATAGGCACAAGGTAGCCTACCTTCAAGATCTCTTGGTCATGACTCTGAGTCTGTTCAGGCACTGAAGCTACTCCTGATTCCTTGCTGGCAAACAAACTTTCTGTCCCCGTGGCCGATGACATTGTGCCTCTACTCTCTGTTCATGAAAACACAGAATGGCAGTTACAGCCCCATAGATACCTGGGATGAACATAATCCTGCAGTCTGAAGGGAAGACAACAGAAGCTTCTGTTTATAATTTCCAGATTTGTTTGTAATTCTTACCTATACTACATTTGCTATGTGATCCATCAGATTGCATCCACTCCAAAAATTTTATCCCATCAGAAAGCACTTCTCTGTACATGTTCCTCTGGACTGGAGGCCAATAGGCTGACCTCTAGCGGTTAACTTGACCTACAGTATTGACCAATGACATCAATGGTTTTTCACAACAGATCAACCTCGGAATGATCTAATGTGGGGCTGACTGGGTGGGGTTTGTGTAGTGGATAGGCAAGTGTCACTAACAAACGTGGAAATTATAATAAATTTCTCAGATTGGTGTCAAATAAGCCTTCTAACTTATCAGCACCAGAAAGCTTCCAACATGACCATCAAGCTTAAAAAGCTATACATTATCTATCCACCATATTTGGTAGATTTACCATCGGAGTGGAAGAGGGAAATCATTCAGATTCCAGGACGGAGGAATTGCACCTCAAAACCCTCCACTCAAACAGAACAGATCCTCTAAAGGGACAAAAACATGAAGTACTGCACGAATAAACCAGTCTACAGGGGGGTCAGGTGATAGACATACACCCATATATTCTCCCAACATATGGATACAGTGTCCACTACCCAAGCTTGGTCCTCCAGAATCAGAGACCTATGTTGGTAACTAGCAATTGTCTCTCATGGTGAAAAGGTCCATATGAGGAGTCCTCCAGAGGTCCCATAGACAGGATAGAGACCTGATGATCAGCAGGTGCAGCAACCATACCATGCTGATGACCTGGTGCCACCACGACAGCTGATCGACCTCCATTATGAGAAAACTCCCACTACACCTGCACAGCAAAGCCTTATGCTCCTCCAAACACCAAAGCAGGAGCATCTTTGTTAAGCACAACAGGGATGCCGACCAAGTCCAGCTTTGTTTGTTCATGTAAGCTACCACTCTCTGATTGTCCAAATGAACTAGGACATGTTTGTGAGACAGATCCTGCTGGAAACTACCCAATGCTACGCCAGTTGATGGGACAAGACTTGCATTGAGCAGGCCAGACTCCAGATATCAGTCTTTGAGTTCATGAGAGCTCCCCACCCCAGAAACAAGAGGTCCATGTAAATGATTTCCTACAGACCAAAACAAAAAACAAAAAACAAGTGACACCTGATGCATCACATTGTCCCAGCTGGACCACCACAACAGCAATTGACAGACTACAAAGGAGATGACTAGGGCTTGTTGCTGAGATATCCTGCTCCACAAAGTCAGAAAGATCTCCTGAACTTGTCTTCAGTGAAGCCCCTCCATGGGGACCTGAAAGTCCAGGTGATTTGAGTGTACCTATCAAGCTCTGCCACTCCCTCACTGGAAGGCTGGCATCGAAGAAAAACTTTCTTAGGATCGTCTGAAGTGATCTTTTTATATGGCTTGCAGATGAACAGAACTGACATGTCTGGTAAAGTGTGTCTAGAAACACAAACTCTTGAGTCGCTTCTGGGCTCAACTTTGGATAATTCACTAGTAGTCTCCTGTAACACAGGAAAACTGCATGGACTTGCATCTGTTGGGTCTTTTGAGCAACTGGTACGTGAAAGGTGGAGGATGACTGGGGCACACCGCCAGGGGTGGGGTGGTGGAGGGTTGGCTGGCTCTGGACGCTGGCCTAAAGCCCCTCCTCTGCCACCAACTCTCCCTCTGTGACTGCTACAACATCAGCAACCTAGGCCACCATCATGCCAGCATTCCTTGCTTTGTCTAGAAAACTGCTTCCATTTACCAATGCCCCTGCCTCTGGCACCCCAGACTTTTCTCAATGGTGTTGTTGGAGGAAGGCCTGCTGCATCTATAGGTTACACTTGTGGCAATTGTCCTGTATTACTGACTGCAGCACTTCACAATCTAATAAACATGAGGGGTATCTAAAGCAGGAGCAGGTCCCGCTCCTTGTGTATATGCAGTGGCAGTGGTGGATACTGGCAGTGCGGTGAAGGTGCCTGAAGGGCCTGTGATGGTCGATACACCACTATACTCATAATAGGAACTGGTCCCATACAGGTGAATGAAGCTGCGCCTGTGGGGTGAAACAGAGGCTGCTGCATTAATCAGGGCCCATTTATTTCTCTTATGTTCAGCCCTGAGGTCAGCTCTGGCTGCTTTTTCCCAGTATCCCTTGAGCCAATCTGTGCACACACTACAGGGGTTTGATCTAGAGCATTTGGCCCCCTTAATTGATCCTGATCTAGACAACGCCTGCAATGATCGTGGTTGTTCCAGTTTGCCACTGCATTCCCTTTGGCATCCCTTTTACCAGTGCTATCACAAGATGTCATGCCAGAAAAAATGACGAGGCAGGAAACATGTCACAAACTTGGTTCAGTGAACAAGAGCAGCCTGTGGAACTCTTACCTTGTTACATCCTAAGATGCACTGTTACCCACCTGCCAATTTATGGCAGAATACACAAGTTAATCAGCACAATGAAAGTCAAGACCCGTAATTATTCTTATGAAGTAGAAAACAACATGAATGCAGAAGCAGCCAAAGAGAGAAAACTGAAGTGATTGGTCAATACTGGAGGTGACTCAAGCACAGAGCATGGAGGGCAATTGCCAGAGGTCATCACCATGTTGGCCTCTAGTCCAGAGGAACATGTACGGAGAAGTGCATGGTATATAGTATAGTATAGACACATTTGTTTTACATGGATTGTGAAAGAAGTCAAACATTGACTTATCGAGTCACTCTCCATGGCACAGATGTTGGCGTATACTTCCTACCTTGCCTAGTGGAGGAAACCGAAGAACTCGGACAAAACCACCGTGCACAGTTAAAGTGGTAGGAACTTTTTCCACATGCTGCCCAGGACGAGAATCGAACCCGGGTCGCAGAGGTGAAAGGCGAGCATCTTACTGCTCAGCCAACCCTGGCCCCCTTTTTCTGATGGGATAAAATTTTTGGAGTGGATATTATCCGAGAGATCATATACTAAATATAGTGGATAGGTAATTTATTATCATGATACAAACACAAACAATTCTAGAAACTGTTCCATAGTAACAGGTGAATTCCTAAATGTTGTTAATGAGATACCATTTGATCTTGCTCTGGGTACTACTGTTTGATAAGAGTTAATTAGTACATGAATAACAAAGGTCAAATTTCCATCAACAGAAAGTTAGTGGAGTTGTGACACAAAGGACTTTACTCTAGCTGTGACAGGTCAACTGCATGTACATGTCATGAAACAGGTTCATTTACTACTTCACTTGATTGATCAAATATAATTGTTGGGAAAAAATACATTTTGTATCTTTTGTAGAAATGAACTCATATCATACTATTATGTGTATAAATTACAACTAAGTTGGTAACAGCTTAACTTAGTTACTTGGACATTGCCTGGGAGCTGTCCTTCCAGTAGCTGCAATTCCATTTGACAAGGAATGCAAAATCACTGACTTTGAGGGCTTACTGGAAGACAGACTCTTTCCTGAAAAACTTTGTGCATCTTGATATTTTTATTCAGTGGCAGGGATGTGTACAAGCATTTATACAGACAAATGTGTCACTAGACTGGCACTGAATGAGTCAAACATAATCAAAACTAATACAAGCAGCATTTGCATGGTTAACTCATTCCATACCAGTCCCTGATTTTTTCGTATATTTACCTAGATTTAAGACGACAATTGCATATTTAAATTGTTCATGAAAAGAGCTTTCGTTCAAGTACCAACATGCATATTGTCTGAAGTCAGTGGTTTGTACAGTAGCTGTTACACTGCAATCTGGTCTACTTTTTCAATCTCTCTTGTGTAGCACAAAGATGTAATTCACAGTACAGTACAGCACGGTTTCAAATTCTCACCATTGCAGAGTAATTTTTAATTTTTTCTGTCTACAGTTGTCACAAACAAAGTCAGTAACTAGAAAATTTGACAGCCGCTGGTTAAAGGAAGTGTGGCATTACCCAAGCCCAAAGTTATTTTGATACTGGGCCACAGCTATGTGCAGACAGGAAGACTACACTTACTGGTCCAACAAATGGAACAATACCCCAAATGTCAACATTGGAGAGAGACAAGCAGACATAGTAAAAAAAAAAAAAGTAAAACTGTGTTCCTGGTTGGGGTTCCAGGAAAGGAGTTACCTGAGCAAGTCAGTCAGTGTGATGAGTGGGTTAACTTGGATGGTTCCAGTTTGCAATGAATGAATTTCAACGGAAAAAAGGGTGTGTTTGGAAGGATACAAGCACTGACCTCTTCTAAGCTTGAGACTAATGACACCTTGGAAAACTTGTCCCGCCACATGCATGACAAAACTGACTTTAGTACATATATTATTTGAGTTTTTTTAAGTAATTTTTGTCTACATGTCTAGGGCATATCATGCCTGAAAATTGCTTGCTATCTTTAGAGTATGCATCCATTCCAATGGTTTGCTGTTTGCTAGTGCATGTACACTCTGAATTATACATTTCTGTGACCAAAAGAAAGGCATCACTCCACTCTCTGCACATTGCCAACACAATGAAGCCACGTATATGCCTTGGATAAATTCTCTCAGTAAAATTAGTTGTCTGTTCACTTTATTATATCACGAAAAAGTGCTATTGATGGAATATCAGATATATGTTAGTAAAAATGCAAGTGTCCATGATAAGATGTTCAGGACTATATCTGTTGCACACCAATATAAACTATCTCAATGTAACTACATTTGCAGTCACAAACTATATTTTGTGGTCAGATATGTGGCCAAACTATTGGGTCATCCTTCCAGATATGTCTACAATAGAATGAACAATTACATTATTTAAAGCATGCGGCTACATTGACAAATCCCTTTATGACAGGGTTTCATCCAGCAGCTTGTTTTCTGTTTTTGTTTTGTTTTGTTTTTTTCTCATCTAATTGGTATTTTTCCTAGTCATTTGTTTAAAATTGTATTGTAAAAGGTTTATATACTGCGTGTACAAAATAAGTTCATGAAATTAAAAATTCAAGAGATCATAACAGAATACAATAGACACCATGACTTTATGTTATCATTTCCAGTTATAATTCAGGATGCAAGATGGCAGCACCATCTGGTCTGTGTGTCACATTGTGCGCCCCACAGCTGACATAATTATGTAAGCCACAAGGCACATGCTAACAGGGTTACCACAGACCATGCAGTTTTCAAATCAGTCCCTGAAAATAAGCTAGGGACCTCAAATGTTAAGTAACATTTAATCAACAAAACCTGATGGACTTTGTGGCTAACTGCCTTATTGCATAAGCTCATTCATCAACAGCATTCCTGGCTGTAATAAGCACCCATCACCACTATGCCATGGAAGCAGGCTTCATTGGTGTTTTCCATGTGGATATATTTTTCAATACATGTTAAAAACAAAAACAAAAACAAAAAAAACAACCTTGAAATAATGATTAGAACACCATAATAATATTTAAATATATCCATCAACTGGATTTATCAAGCGTGCAATGGAAAATGTTATGCAAGTGCAATCTTTATTCTCTCAGCAACAACAAACAATTAGTAAGTTAACCAATTATGATAGCCTAGTAATCAATTTTATCAATGTATGTATGACACCATTCCCAACTGTTTCCCCTCAAGCACCATCCAACTTTAAGCATGTGTTAGAAAACAAAACAACAATAATGAAACACATTATGCTACCAAAAAAACTGTAAACTGTGCGATCTTCAAATTGGAAGATTCTTTGAAGCCATAAAATAAAATATATCCAACACCATAAGTGAATGCCTGTTTTTGGTGGCAATCTTACCTCTATAAAGGAGAGTGCCTGTTTGACATAATGGTATGTCAAAATTCAATATGCTCATCATGTAACATTTTGATGCAAATTTACAGCATTATAACCCAAGGTAATGTCCAACCAGGCAAAGTGACTTCCCTTCTGGCCATGTATCACAGAAATATGTATTTCTATATAATAAACCTATATACTTAATTGACCACAAGGATTTGCAGAATCTTTTGTATAAACACAAGCATTTTGGGTAAAGATGTGTTTTTGTGAAATTTTGGATATTTCTTGAAAAGTACCCAAGATAAAATAGTCAAATTTGTGCAATTGTGATCTCAATACATGTAGCTACAAAAAAGTATCAGGGATTTTTCGTAACTGCATCATGGCTGATTTTGTCAAAATCAATAAAGTTGGTGTACTCTTCATTTTTGACACACCTTTCAAAAAGAACTGTTCATTTCTTAGAAAACCCTCGATACAATTTCACTCCAGGGAATTTTTATAGTAAATCACTTTTTATTTGATAAAAATTACATAGTCATTTTTTTAGAAATATCCAAATGAACTGAACATTTTGGTGCAAATACCTATTGTTTATCATAAAAAAAAAAACGAAGGTTAACATGGCCCATTGATTATCATGTTAGCATTAAAAGTATTTTCATAGTTTCTTCAGATTGTATTGGGACTAGATCTACCAAATTTGGACAACAGATAGACAATTTGTATGTCTGCCAAAATGTCCACAAAAAAAAACTCATAATGAACAAAATTATCCAAAACTGGTTGGACATTACCTTAAGTCTAATTCTGAAATACAGGTCTTTAATGACATGACAAAAGGAAGTAAATTTGACAATGAACATTTTTCAAATGGACATCTTAAATCAGTTTTTCAAAAGCTATCTCAAGTACATTTTCTTAGTCATTTATATCAAAAAGGTTAAGTACAGTTATGTTAGCAGGGTATATACACTTCAAGATGAAACTTACTTTGTGCATTTAACAAACAGTTAATTCTTTTCATCAAACAAATCCATATGATTCCAATTACAAGTGCAGCTTTTTAATGTGGGTAAAAGTGTGCAATTCATCCTGGAAACATACACATGCCAACAAGATTACCAAAAACTTGACACAACACAAATCACCCACCACACCAAGATCTGAACAAGCAACACACTATTTTTTATTTTTTATTTTTTTGGCATACATATTGGTAGCATTTAAATTTGCAGCAGATTCTGTTTTCTTTGTCGTGTTTGTAGATATAAAAAGTTTTGACCACATTTAAGGGTTTCATCCTCTAAAAATAGGTACCTATACATGTAATTATCTACTAAGAGTATTAAAAAAAATGTAACAAAGCACCTACAGCCTTGGATATCATAAGAAGTTTTTTTAGGTTTTTTACCTCGCCCTGATTTTTGTGTGCTCTCCTTGATCATTGAAGCTGTGAGGCCAGTCGGCGGTATTTCTTCTTTTTCTGAGGCAGTGTCTTTCTTTTCAGTATCAGTTATCTGTGCTGCACTGACAGGTCGGCTCACTGTCCCTTCATCTTCTTCATCTTGCTCTCCTTCCTCCTTAGCTTTATCCATAAAAAAAACATCAAAATTTTTCTTTCTATTTTCGTTTCATTCCCCACTGCAAAGCAAATTTGATAGTACGTGTATATGAATTTCTTTACTCTTTACGTGACAAATGCATAGCATGGACTCATTCTACATATATGGTATAATTGACTACATGACATAATTATGTAACTGATTCTGTTATATGTATGTAAGTGAGAGAACCAGCACAGCTTTATCTGCAAAACTTTGTGAAATGCCTATACTTAAGCCAAAGTTGCAATTGTTATCCATAATTAACCCTTTCAGTGCCAACCACATCTAAAGTAGATCTACTTCGGTCAAACTAGTCTGAATTATCATTAGGATCCCAGACTCGTATTCCTCATAAAAAGATCTTTCTTTCAAGTACCAGTATGCCTATACATGTAGTTCCAGAGAGAATATCCCAGGTGAACAGCTTTTCTGGGCGCGTATTGGGCGCAAAGAAAAGCTGTTGATTTGACACTGAAAGAGTTAACATATCTAGCCAATGTACTTTCCCCAGCTGCAAGGGCAACTGTCACATGTAATTTAACAAAACAGACAATATGCCACCCTACCCTCAAATATCTTCACTGTACTCTTCCAAGTTGAACTGTAGGAATGGACATCAGTCATGTAGCAGCACTTGATTTGGATTACACAAAAGTGTCTGCACTATTCTACTACTTTTCAATTATCCTCAACCAACCTTTGGCTTCCATTTCTGCTGCAGTCTCAAAAGTGTCGTGCATATCCCAATTGGTAGCATAGACTCCCACATCCTGCATGTGAAAAAAATGAAACAATTTGTTTTAAAGCCCTTACCTATGAATGAAAGGCTTATTAATCATCTAAATTTATTTTCACTTTGTTCTTAATAAAATCAGTGGAGTGGCAGTACATAAATTGGGCAAGTTAAACTTCTGAATCAATAACAAGAATCAAGAAGGTGGCTGAGGTAACCGAGCTGACCTATCCATATACATGTTCATGTACAGTGTACATCCTTATCAAGTTAGAAGTAGATCTGCTTGAAGGTTTGTTGAAAACAAACACACACTGATACAGGCATTCACAATGGCATTGCTTTGTTACTCTGCTATAATATGTCTGACCGATGTGGCTCTTACGAACAAATTAAAAAAAAAAAAAAACAACTACAACAACAAAAAACAAGGTGATCATGATGACCCTGTGCTCTGGTGACTGGAATCTGCTGGTTCTGCAAGTATAGACTTTACTTCTCTGTTACATGTACTGTATTAGTGCTTGCTAATAAACGACCAAAATTGATTACATGTATAACCAAGATATAAGCCCATAAGTAAGCTTGACCTTTCAACGTCACTCAAGATCAAAAATTAAGAACACCAAAAGAAACCCCATAGGTACTTTCCTATTGATGATTAACAGTAACTATGGGCCTAGGACCCACCTGTCAGATTCACTGAGTCACCAAAAAGCTTGGATTCTACTAAATACTACATACTATTTGGCATCCTCTATCAGAGAATGAATAATTATTGCACCATCATCTCTTTCACAATTTTGGTGAAGGTTTACATGGGCAACATCTATGTGTAAAATCAAAGTATTCCATGCAAAAGTTTTGAGAATATTACACAGCATGCACTGTACTACTGCTGTATACCTATACACTAGTTAGCTTGATGAGCATGTTTCAAATTGGAAACACTGGCGACTCATGGGTTGTTATAACCATAGGGTGCACTTTAGAAAAAAGTCACTGAGCCTTCAATCGTCAATTTCCATTCATTTCTGATACCCTCATGGCGCAAAAGGCTAGTGACATCACAAACACAACACCGCTGGCTGACAGATAAGACTCCATGCTGGCGAGCTATGGCTGTCATGTGTAACCTCATCAACAGGATTAAGAATGTATTTACAAATATTCCTTTTTGTCCCTGTTTCCATCCAGGATGGGTCAGTGTGCTGCTACCAAGGAGCCTATAATGGGGACCCACTATAGGCTCCTTGCTGCTACCAATGGTAGCAATACAAGTTCTACAACAATTAGCTTGTTTGCATTCCCCAAAGACCTGAAATTACAGAGGGCCTGGACCAGTGCAGTCAAGATTTGCAGGTGATTAATCCCATAAACAGATAAAACTTGTTTGAATAGCTAGCTCTTTCATGCCTCATCTACACTACTGCCAAGACCAGTGGGCAGCCAGCTGGCCTTTGATCTCTCTCAGTTATGTACCACTGCTTGTGACAGTCCACAGCCAGCTCCCAATAATCAGGTGTAAAAAATCTCATCTCAATGCATCTTTGTCGTCAATATAGACCTAGAAATAGGTCAGACAGAGGAAAATATCTACCTGTATTACATAATGGATATGATCTGAAATAAAGAATTCTAAGCACATGTACTGTGTATACAGAAACGTAAATTACTGCCCAAGTCCAAGGGTCACAAGGCTACTGCTGGGTAGGAGTTTTGATATTGAAAGCCATTCATAAATGCAAACTTATATTTAATCATCCAGAAAGATGGGAAGGGAGAATTAACTGTTTGTACAGACTTTTACATACCACAGGCATAGCAGTTTCCATGCATGCTAGAATTTGAAACACTACAAGACCAGAACCATCCGAACGCAAATTCCAGTTTATTGCATGCATGCTTGCCTTCGTAGACAGACCAATACCACCGCGCTATTCATACTGTGGATTTCTATTGACGGCGGGGTTATGTTTTTTTCGCCCTCAGTCGGACCGCGGTGAGAAGGGTCTGTCTACGCAGGCAACATGCATGCTTGTTCATGTAAAATTAAGTCAAGTAACGTTTGATAGGAAATATCTTTTTGGCAACGAATTATCATTTCCCAGACCTACATATAAACTTCCCAATCCAATGAGTGGAATCTTGGATGGTTGGGATTGTCTGGCTGTCCCACGGCTGCACTCCCAGCAGTAATAGTGACCTGGTGACGGCAGGCTTCTGGGCGTCCAACTTATATCTGTAAGGCTAAATGATCTTTTCTTCTGCTGCTACAGCTTTTCTTATTAATTCTTCTTTATCCTCATCAGACCACGTACATGAAAAACTCTATTCAGACTCTCTGGAAGCACTATGTTCTGCTGTATCTGCCATGACTCTTGGCTAACTGAAGGCATGCACTCTGGCTATAAAGCCCAGGACTTTTTAATTTTGAATCAAACATGGTGATATGTTAATTATCTTATAGGTTTAGACTTACACAATGACTGGAACAGCTATGGAGCATAGAGAGACTGGACCGTGGTATTTTTTGTGTTGAGAACAACATGGAAGATGTGGCACTGTTGCTCCTGTTTGTATAGCCCATTTATCCTGGCCAACAGGTTGTGTTTGTGACATCACCAACACTTTTCTACATTGGGCCACAATCAGAGAAAATTCCTGCACCTTAACGTAGCAAATATGACAAACTTTTGGACCTTAAAAAAACACTATTCAAAAATGAAATTTAACATTTTGTTGGGTTTTTTTGTTTTCAGATATTATTTCTAACAACCCCAAACATCAACTTTCTAATTTGTGGTACCCATTCAATCAAATTAACCTTTAATACTGACACATATGGTCCCAAACTTTGATATCCTATATTTCACCTAAATATCACAATATGAATGTCCCATCATTTTTGCAAACCTGTATCATCTTGAGTTAGATTATGTTTTAATAAAATATTGCGCAATTCTGCTCTGTCACTCTGAAGAAGTCCAGAAGAGCCTTATAAGACAAAAATTTATTAAAAGAAAAAAGTTTTTAAAAAAACTTAGCACAACCTGGTGGCTGAAATGTGAACTATGTGACCCTAAGTGACCATACATGCAATATTGAAGCAATTGGCCCAGTAGTTCCCAGGAAGAAATTCTGATTTTAAGGAAGTTTTAAAAAATGATATCAATTCACAAAAAAAAAAAAAAAAAAATCGAAAAATTATTTATCAACATCTTCTTCACAAAGCTCATAGACGCCTACCTGGGTAGCAACTGTGTCTAAAATTAAACCATTCCATAAAACCCATTTGACAATACTGCAATATATGCACAGTATTGGTACATGCAAGCAGCAGAACTGAACAACACATGGTCACAAGGTTCTGCATCACATAACTTTGTCAAAAATTAATATATCCTCATCATTTTTGCAAATTTTCACTGCTTTTAGTAAGATTATACTCTGATACAATTTCATAAAATTCTATTCACCTGTTCTGCAGAAATCACAGCACCACCTGTTGGCCAAAATGTGAACTACATAACCCCATGTGACCCTGCACACAGTACCAAAGCAATCGCTCTACCAGTATTTGAGAAGAAAGTTTCAATTAAAAAGATTAAAAAAATATTCATAAAATAATTGAAAAAATATTGACTCTTTCACAAACTTGTTAGAGGACCAGCTGGGGAACTTCCATGTGCAAAATCAAAACAATCCATTTAATGCGTTTTGAAATGTCGAAAATGTCTTAATGGACAGAGGGGTGAATGGACATTCTCTCAGGCAGACGACAGACACAAACAGATTTTGCATATTTGCTTACCGGAAAAAAAAAAACTTGACAGCAACAATCCATCAAAGGTATATCCCTACAGCTGAAAAAATCTGGCCATCAGGTATAGCCAGATATGAAGAAAAGTACATATTCTATTTGAAATATACCTTACTATATCAGTACAAATTTTCCCGAGGTATTAATTTTTACAAATTTTTCCGAATGGTGCCAATAAGGAAAATCAAAACCAGGAAAAAAAACAAAAACACTCAATGCGCACATGACATTGTCTGGAGCTTAGCGTTACTGGTCTGCAATTCTGCAAAATAAAAACCGTGAAATTTTGAATTTATGGAAACCCGGGAAAATTACTGTTTGGGCAAATTTGTACTTATACAGTATATTCCTATATTGTTTTAATGCTGCTGGTGGACTTTATTCCCCAATTCTGGGAAAATGTCACACACAGTACTTTGTACTGGGCCATGGTCAGTCAATCATGTTGATCATGGCATTCATACATTCATCAGGGTTCTCCCCATGCCAGTTTAACAGGGCAATCAAACTTGTCATACTCTGAGGCCCCATGCTTAATTCCCAACCTCCATGAAAAAAATTCTGGCCCCACTGCTAAACAGTCTTGATAAATTAAACTTGCTCATTATGTTGTAACAATTTCTCCAAAACTATCTTCTTTTAAGGACTCTATTACATATACAATTTATTTTTGACTATTTTATCAACATAAAGTTGTTTAATTGAAAGAAATACTTAGTAGTGCAAAGGTATTTAAAATTACTTTAATATGCTGATTTCTGACCACCCTTCAATATATTTTGTTGCACACTTTGACCACATGCTATGCAAACATGATGCACATGCTCATCACTAGATATGTCACAGTACCCCACAAAAAAGTCACAGTGAGCCATCAATATAAGTTCATCTTATCCTATTGAGATACCTGCACACCAAATTTGAAGCAAAGTTTGTGGAGGTATTTTTGAGCTATCATGGTGACAAACATAGACCTGACAGAGGGCCATCCAAATGGATGGACAGACAGACAAACAAAAACATAACACCCACCCCTAAACAGATGCATAAAAATTACATGCTGGCAGAATCCATGTTCTGATTTTTATCTAATGACTGGTTTAATAAGAATATCAATGATAATAGACACAGACATGCATGTAACATACTTGAAAAAATAAAAAATAAAAAAAAAAATAAAATAAAAAAAAAAAAATAATAATAATAATAATAATAACAATAATAATAATAATAATAATTCCAAAAGGAAGTTCCAACTTGTGAATATACCCATGTTTTGGATTTGTTTGTTTGTTTGTTTGTTTTTCTTTAGGGGGTGCATATATCATCACTTTTAATATATATTGGCATTCACACATATTGAATTAAAAAAAATAATAATGATGCTTCTTAAGGAAACTCCAACTTCTAGTGAATATACCCATGTTTTGGGTTGGTTGGTTGGTTGGTTGGTTGGTTGGTTGGTTGGTTGGTTGGTTGGTTGGTTGGTTGGTTGGTTGGTTGGTTGGTTGGTTGGTTGGTTGGTTGGTTGGTTGGTTGGTTGGTTGGTTGGTTGGTTGGTTGGTTGGTTGGTTGGTTGGTTGGTTGGTTGGTTGGTTGGTTGGTTGGTTGGTTGGTTGGTTGGTTGGTTGGTTGGTTGGTTGGTTGGTTGGTTGGTTGGTTGGTTGGTTGGTTGGTTGGTTGGTTGGTTGGTTGGTTTGTTTGTTTGTTTGTTTGTTTGTTTGTTTGTTTGTTTGTTTGTTTGTTTGTTTGTTTGTTTGTTTGTTTGTTTGTTTGTTTGTTTGTTTGTTTGTTTGTTTGTTTTTTTGGCGGGGGGTGCATATATCATCACTTTTAATACATCTAAACATTCACACATATTGAACTAAAACATGTAAAATATATATTTGTTCTCGAACTAAAATTGCCATAACTATTTCATAAATATAAAATGGTACAGTAGTCCCTCCTTTGAAAGACCACTCCTTTGGAAGACCCCCTCCTTTGAAAGACCACAGTTGTCAGGTCTTTCTGTAGTACTTTTCATGTTATTTATACCTCCTTTGAGGGACCACCTGCTTTATGGGACCGCCTTTTGGGTGGCACTAGGGGTGGTCTCTCAAAGGAGGGACTACTGTATCTCACAAATTTGGAACTCATAAAGGTCATGTTGTAATTTGTATCGGTGGAATGGATAAAAGAAATGTCTTAGAAATGTACAGACAACCTACATTATATCCGATCCTTGTGGTCTGGATACTCTTTAACTTTGGTGCATTGTTGAATGTGTTCATACCCCTTTCCATATACCGATCATTGCCTACACGGGTTTTCAGGAGCTGGAAATAATAATTTTGAAACAGTCAAATTTAGTCTTCCTATCATTCAACCACACTTAAAAACCTGTGCAACACATAATTTATAATACTAATCATATTTTACCTAAATTTACATGTTTCAAAAGATCTTAACTTCTTTGCTTAAAATACAAACATAAATAGCTAGCAATTTATTCAAATCAAACTACTGCATTTGCCAGCAGGACTATTTTACCTTGTCTTTAACTGTGTACGTGTATCAAAGTGAACAGACGATCATTACAATACTCACACTGCTTCATCAATTTTAACATGGTTAAAAGGATCTTTCTCCTTTTTTATCATAATTTACCTCTTCATAACGTGTATTTTTTTCTCTCACTTCCGGAGCCTCATCACCTTCCATAGACACACAGACTCCTGGCATGTCCAGAAGCCATATTGTATCAGTCTCTGTCAGATTCACTTCTATTATTTTCTCCAAATCCTCTTCTGTTAGGTCTTCTTTCACCTCTTCTCTCTTGTGTCGAATTTCTGTTGAAGAAGAGTATCAAACAAATCATTTATTCTGATTACTCCACATTATTGTATTGTAAATACAGTGGTCCCTCCTTTGAAAGACCACTCCCTTGGGAGACCACCATGCTTTGAAAGACCACAATTATTAGGTCTTTCTTCAGTACTTTTTATGTTATTTATACCTCCTTTGAGAGACCACCTGCTTTATGTGACCACCTTTTGAGTGGCACTAAGGGCAGTCCCTCAAAGGAGGGATTACTGTATATTCATTATAGCAGGATTAACTGATGATTACAATAAGTGAACTAGACAGTGAGCAACAACTTGCCTTCTGGTTTGTTTGCTTGTTTGTTTTTTTCTAAAACTTTTATTCATCAACATATTCATCAACAAACTCAGAAGTTCTTTCACATACGTGAGTACAATATGTCAATATCTATAGTGACAATGTAGTCACCACCTTTTCTTCAACAAAAACCATTTTATTTTTTCTTTTCAAATAATTGTGTAACATATTCTCTATAACCTCTAAAGATACATTTATTTCTCCTTTTACAAATATACCTTTTCCCATGTCAACAGCTATAACCCCTATGTATCCCTCTGTTTTACTAAGTCCCTTGTTAGTTATATCCGTGACCTGTATTAGAACATCTTTTTCTTGTATCACAAGTCTGCACTTGCACTCCCTACAACCACCAATGTAATATGGCTATGATCTGCTTCCTCCTGTTACATATATGCAAATTAGCCAATGTGTATGAGTATAACACGGTTTGAAATCACTTTTTTGTGCATTTATTTCAATGTAAAACATTAGAGAAATACAAACCATAGCTCGTTTGGGTATCTGGGCCCACAGCACAGACTAATGTGTTCTGTGGGCCCATGCAGATACCTGCACTTGCTATAGTATGTCTATTTATTTGCTTCGTCTATTTTATATATAATTTCCATTTAACCAATTTTCTATTCTTTTCCAAATATCTTCTTAACATTCACAGGACCAAAAATCAGATAAACAAAAAATTCTTTACTTTCTGTTCCATCATTGGTGCATATATAATAATGAGTCTTAATCCATATCTACAATCAGACATCTTCCATTAATACTTATATAATTTTTTTGTTAATGTATTTATGTCTGAAGAGTACACCAACACCTCTGCCATCATTACTCCCCATATCCCAATAACTTCCCCCATTCCACTGCCTACAACATGTATACATATCTTTTGGGGTAATATGGGTTTCTTGCAGGAGCACTATATTTGCATAAATTGTTTGCAACCATGTAAATATTTTTTTTCCTTTTCTTTTGTCATTCAATCCTCGTACCTTAGGAGCTCACTATTTTTCAAGTTTTTAGTTTCTTTTTTGCCTGCTGATGGTGGAGTTGCACTACTTGTTCAGTCTCTGCAATGTTTACCCACAGTTGTCCAAGCTCTGGTAGTCTGTGGGGCATCCTGAAGTTCATCTGTGCCATTGATTCTCCTTATAGCTCTTCCTATATTTCTTTCTAGCTTAGCCTTGTCTTTGTGTGAGTGATGAACTTCCACCTATTGATTTATAGTCTGTGGGGATCATACTTCCTTCATGTATACAAATTTCCTTAATGCTGAGAAAAGTCACATTTCCTCTTTCTCACTTACAGTTACTTCTGGTTTAATTTTACTTGGTTTATGGGGATTTCCATGGAAGCATCTAATTATCATTGATCCACCTGGAGGGACAGTATGTTATGGACAGGCAAGATACAACTAGATAAAGCAACATTTTGTAAAATAAAACAACTTTATAGAATGTATGCCCCCTTGACACAGTCAGCCTAGTCCAAATGAAAGATGATCATGAGTGGTGTATCTCAATGTCACAGTGAAAATCCATGCAGCAGTACATGTGTGTGGTTTGTATGCCACGCAAGTGAAGCTTAGGACCCAGCCTTGGTGGAAATTGTCAGCACAGCCCAATCATATTTTAAATAGGTAATATCAAACATGTGCAACAGATAATATCCTATTCCTGCACAGTTTTACAATGGCACTACAAGACTGTTTGTACTTCAATCTTTTCATCAAAAAGATCAGATTATACCATTAAAATCCTAAGCTGCAAACACATAACCTGTTATCAAAGCTACACAAACAATATATATGATTCAATATTTGAATGCTGGGCAATATTTGCTTGATGAGACAGCCACTCTCTACTCATCCTAATCCACCTGACCAGCATCACCGCCACTCAATACAGTTGGCCAAGCTGCTGCTCCTCGTTGCTCCTCGTGGCATCAACATGATCCCATGAGTGTCAGCCACAAAAGGCAAAATTCCTGAGCATAGTCAGTCAACTTTGGGTTCATTTAATGTTTCTGTCTTCTGTTATGAATTCCTGGTGGAGCTCCTCCCCAGTAGAGGCTCTGTACATGTGATATATATATATATATATATATATATACACACACACACACACATACATACATACATACATACATACATACATACATACATACATACATACATACATACATACATACATACATACATACATACATACATATATTGTATGTAAGCCCAAAATCTAATATAGTGCATCAATGGCCATCAACATTGATGCATCATGTATGACCAATATATACTAGCTGAATAATAGAAGTATACAGGATTGAATAATTATATAAAAAGCATACTACAGTATTTTGGATGTTACCTCATTATAAAGGCATATCAGCACCGGTAATTGTGCAATGGAAAAGAAAAAATCTTTGTACAATTTGATTGTATTTACCCTGATAAACAGATGAAATCTTATTGAATAACCCAAACCCACAACATCAATTTATTGTACTGTGCCTGTTTCTAGAACTTGTAACCAACATATCTGTGAGCTTGCTGATCACAGAAAAAATACTTTAAATGTTTTTTTCTTCTTAGCCTTCACAAGGCATACAGGCCCTTCTACAATAACACAAACGATTGCCCGCTTTTGGAAGCTTAAGAGCCCATGACAAAAAATCTGAGAACTAGCTGTCTTTTATAGAGCATGATGGCAACTTTCCATTACCATGCTGATGCTCTCAGAGCTAATTCAGGCTGAATGACATTCCCATTAAATTTAGTGAGTAAAGAGCTGCATGAGCTTTTAACTGACCTGATGTAATCTACAGTTCAAACAAAATATTACTTTCCACTTTTTAGGTTAAAAGCCCAAATGGATTTGCAATTAACCATAGTTTCACAAGTGACCATAATCCAATTATCCTCCGGCCTAAATTGACAACAACAAAATACATGTAGATGTACCTTAGATGTTCAATGATGCTATACATCGGTAATTCCCAAAGCTGTGACTTTGAAAAATGTAAAATGTTCCAAATGAAAAAAAAGACTGACCTGCCCAAGCCGCTGACAGATCCTGTGATGGCTCAGCCAGGTCATCACCCAATGACCCTGTTGACCTGCCAGACTGCGAAGCACTGAACACTGACCTGAAAAACATATGCTATAAAGTTATACATGTTCCAGCATCTTTACGCAGCAGCATATTGTGCCATCTTACAATTTTCATGTTTTTAGCTTTAGTTCCATTTAAAATTTGATCCAAGAGGTATATCAATTTAAAGCCCATTCGTTACATCTGAAGTCACTCAAAAATATATCATCCTGACCATCCATCCAAAGTACCAGGGTGAGACAGTTTATGGTATGATACACTAAAACGTTTTGCCCAAATCAAATCATAGGACCACAGACTCAGGAATTTTTTTCTTTCCTCTTAACTTAAATATGTTGAAGGAACAACAATTCTGTACATGATATTAATATTTTCTGCAACCATTCAAATTTTGTAATAAACATGTTATATGGTAATTGGCTAGTTTTAGAGCAGGTTTTCTCACAAAAATTACATTAAGGGACATTGATTACATGTCATCAACAACAAGAGGTCAATGGGCTTCATGCTCTGCTGATATATAATCTGATGATTATCACTGTTTATTAATTTCCTGAAATGAATTCCCTCCTGACCCTGAGAAATTCATTAAGGTCATCCATTTGATGCAACATCAAACTTTCACATGAATATACATTTGGAGCACATTTGGTATCATTCCCTTATTCTTTATCAACATATTGAATTCAGTGCCCTTTTCTCAAGTGCTTAATGACCTTGAAAAATAGGTTCCATTGGCAGTAATTTCAGTATTTGTGAGTATACTTACCTCTCAGGAAAAACCACTGCCTACACCTCCATTTCTGGGCCACAACATCCCACACAATTTAGTGGGGACTCAATTGTTTTGAAAAAGACCTGGCGGTCCCGGTGGCCCCACCACTCAGTTCCTGTGAAACCAGGGAAGTGACTTTGGGTCTGGATGCACCCCTATTCTTCTTTCGTCCTCAAGATTGGTCAGTGGACATCATGTGCAGAGTGGAAGCAGGGAGGTCAGGAGGGCCTCTCTGGGGGTCAAGCAGTAAGCATACTCACTAATACCGATATTACTAAAAATTTCACATATTAGTTCCATAACATTACCTCTCAACCATCATTGCGGATATACAAATGGATTGATATGAAAGAGTAACGGAAATCAGCATACTAAAACAACAACAACCAGGACCGACAGCCTGCAGGGACTATCAGTCTGAATGAGGAGGCAACGTCTGTTGGAAAAACACTCAGAGGTTCGTGGATGTGAACTCGCAAACAGCAGAATCCTGGCCTAAGCCTGGAAACCCTTCTTCCTGACCAGCATGGGACTGCCAATGGCCCCCCACCCACCCACCCCGCGATTCCGGCCAACCTAAGAGCAGTCTGCCGTAAGGGAGCTGCTGCCTATTTCCACTCTTTGGGTCCTGGAGATCTGGCAAGATTAGGGGAAAACATGGCTGCGCCCACGGGACGGTCATATGGTTCCGTGAGGCAGTGTCCAGCTGAACGGGTCTGCCAGCTCTCGGCCTAGCAGACCCCAGGGACATCTGCCCAATACAAGTCAGTAACAAGATCTAGGCCTACTCTAGGTAGGCCAACCTATAGATTGCATCCGAGTCTAAACCAAAGGACACCAAAAACTGGAACATGGTGGCTGCTCTGAGGGAACAAGGGAAGTCCAATGGACAAGTATCAGGAAGCCTTCTACACTGGCAGGGGCATAAATGCCCTCCTTCAGCACAATCAAGTCCCACAGGTAGTGCTCAGCAAAAGTCATAGACGATCGGCAGTGGCAAGCCCAGAGGATATTGACAAGAGCGATGTTCCTTAGGGCTTACCAGGAAGCATTGATGGCTTGCACCTCGTGAGCCCTAGCTGAGACTTGCATCAGGGCCGAAGGCCTGTCCGAAGCATTCTCATAGGCCTTCAGGATTGTCTGCTTAATCCACAATGAAATTGTATTTTGGCAGACCTGTTCCTTTCGGGACTTACCCACAGGCAAAAAGAGGGCAGACCTCTGACCCTTGGCACCTTCTGTGTGGGACAGATAGCAACACAGAGCTCTCACTAGACACAAGGCTCTTTCCTGTGCAAGTAATGCCGCATTCATGGCAAGTATGGTAAAACCCCTGAAGGCTGTAGATGGATCTCGAGCCACCTGCTTCTTTGCAAGGAAGCCCAAGTGAGGTTTCACCTGTGGGTGGTCAGGCAACCATTGGATTCAGTCATGCACCAGATTGTGGATCTCGCTTCTTCTAGCCAAAGAGGCAAATGTTAACAGAAAGCAAGTTTTCCACGTCCAGTACTTGAGATTTACCCTGCGGGGGTCCTCTAGGCACTCAAAAGGCCACCTCTTCAGCACGACCAAGACCAGCAGGAGGTCTCACCATGGTAGAACCTGCCTATCAGCCGGTCTGTCTGTGTAGAAGGAGGCTAGGACTACTGACAGATCAGTAATGCTCCTTATGCAAGTGTCTAGGACATTCATCAGGGTTGAGGAAATGGCGCACTGAAACCGCTCCACAGTTCTCAAGCTCTTACCCAGGACCTCCCACTGGTACAGCAGGAAGTCTGCAAAGTCCACGATACGCAGAGACCATGGATGGATTCCCCAACCTGTGCACCAGTCAGAAAACACCTTCCATCGAGACACATATACCACTAGAGAAGAGTCTGGAAGCCTCCCTCTGGCAATTCTATCTGCCTATCAGGTTCTCCCACTGCAGGACCATGCAAACCTTGTGAGTCAGAAACGCCTTGAAGATCAGCTGGAGTTTTTCCCACCTGTCCTCCAAAGGACAACAGATTAAAGCAACCAGATGGAACTGGATGATGAGCAAGATAAAGATTTGCTCTGGAGTAAGACTGGACCTGGGGAGATTCAAATCAGGCCTAAGCATTTGCAAAGTTCCAAAATGGTCTGAGTGTGGTGCAGCAAATCCAGAGGCTGTAGCGCCCTGATCAGCTAGTCATCCAGGTATACATGAATACACACTGCACTCTGGTGAAGGTGTGCAGCTACTGCCTGCGCAAACCGGGTGAACACCAACAGTACCATGCAAGGCCAAATCGAAGTGCCCTGAAATGGTAAACCTGGCCTAAGAATACAAACCGCAGATACTTCTTTGAAGTCTCCGCGATGGGCGCATGGAAGAATGAGTCCTTGAGAACCAAAGATGTCATCCACTCCTTCTGCAAGTACTCATTCAGCAATGAGACTGAGGTCTATATAACTGGACGCCATCTCTTTCCCCTTTGGGGACTACAAAGAGTAGATTGTAGAACCCGGGTAACCCAGGATCTACCACCCACTCTATGGCGTTCTTGCTCCATAGCTTTATCACCGCCTCTAGGAATCCCAATGCTTTGGGCTCCTTTGTGGGGGGTGTGAACCACTTAGGTTCATTTCTTGGCAGAGGCCTGTCCTTGCCAAAAGGCAGTGAGGAACCATGTCTCAGGGTATTTAAGAAGAAAGAATCATCTTTGATTGACTCCCATTGTCAGCAAAAGTAAAAAAGGTAGCCACTGAATGGGTGCTCAGCAACATCCATAAGCGATGGCAGAGGGTGACCCTGAGATGATGTGGTCCAGAAGACAAGCATCAGGAGCCCTGAAGCTTCCCTGGCTTCTTGTCTTTACAAGCCTTCTTGCCCTTTCCAGATCACTTCCCGCTCTTCCGAGGCCCTCGCTACGCCTGGGGCCTGGCTTGGACTGGAGGACGAGCGTTTACAGTCTGGATGCCATGCTTCAGGGCAGCAGTGGCTAGGGAAGAATGCGACTGAATGGAGAGGGTCAAAGCCTCCATCCTAGCCTGATCAGCAGAATGGGCCCAAAAGTCCTGAACTCGCTGAACAACATCCAACATCTCTCCTCAAAACAGTGTGTTTGAGAAGAGGGGCCCCGTGCACGCTGGGTGGTAAATTGGATCAGACAACTTCTGACCTTCAAGATGGGCGTCCCTGCACAGCAAACACAAGTTTGCCCCTGGAGTGCAGGCCATCCTGATCTGGTGGTAGATCCCCCACAACAACAAAGAATTGAGTGAGGCCACCTGACCAAGCCAGTCCAGTAACCCTTCCAAGATCTGCGCCGAATGCTGGAGGTCGTCCAAGAGGACCCTCAGAGAGGACAGCAAGACGTCAGAGTAGGAGGCCATGAGGAGAGAGCCTCTAGCATCTTTGTTTAGTCTCCTGAAGGCATCCAAGGACAAAAAAACAGCCTTCGGTGCCTTTGCAGCATACTCTTCCCAATCTAAATCCACTGGATGTGACTGGGATGTGTATATATGCTCTAGAGAAGAATACCATTTCCCCGGACATCCTGCGGGGGGAGAACTCGCCCTTGCCTCTGATAGCTGGACCTTGGTGGCTCCACTGGAACCCTGGTGCCGTGAATCCTGGCTGTCAGCTGAATAAAAAACTCAACAACAAGGGCGAGAGAGGAATTGGGGACCTACGTCCCATGTCTTTCAAACACAAATCCTGGCAGCACATCGCAACGGCCCCTCTCCTCTCTTCCAGCTGAGCAACCACAGCTTGGTCACCCACTGGGCTCCCAATGAAAGCTTTGACCTGCTCAAAACTCTGAGTTGGTGCCAGAGTAGCACCCATGGGGATGGAAGCAGGTTCCACCCGCACCACGAAGACAATGGGGCTCTGCTGAGCAGAGTGACATTGGCATGGGCATGGGCTGCAACTGGTGACCTGTGCCTACTACTGGACAAACCTGATAGCAACAGCTCCTCCTCCCCTGTATCAATGTCTCAAGACTCGGCATCAGTCATTGGAGTTGTAGCACCCAAAGCCTCGTCGAACAGTTACTTGGCCCAGCAGATGGGTAGGCCGCTTGTGACAGAAACATGTCCATCACCAAGCCTTGCGTTGGGGGAGTGACAAGTTCTCCAGAAGCTGTCACTGCCACATCCACAGTCCACACCTGCTCCTACCGCGAAGGTTGACAGAGCAGAACTTCCGGAAGGCTTGGTGCAGTAGCCACAGCAGCCCCCAACCACAAGGTATGCTGGCCATAGGGGGAACCTGTTGGAGTCCCAAGAACTTTAGAGCCTACAGGCCGAGTGAGAGTTGGCTCAGAACAGAGGCAGCGAGCTGCTCATCCTAAAGGGCCAACTCCGACACAGCGGGAGCACTGGCGGGGGCAGATGAAGACAAAGTCTCCATCCGCAACTGCTGCTCTTCACAGAGCTCATGTTCCACTTGCCTCTCCAGGGAAGGAGGCATGGTACCCAGCTCGAAAGAAGGGCGCAGTGGGAGCCCCAGCTGCTCAGTCCAGAGCGGGCCTAGAGGGAGAGCAGCCGGTGTCACCTGAGTTAAAGGCATCTCAGTGTTCCTCAGCATTTTTGCTGAGAAATGCCTAACTATATGGATTGGAGACTTAAATTCCTTGGCCTTTTCCAACATTCTAGGAAGAAGATATACATGAGAAGTATTGGTAGGCATTTCTTAGGGTAATGCAAAACAAGACAAACACCATTTATTCATTGTACAACATAAATGATTGTACTTTACTATTCATCTATTATTGATACTGGGGAGTATGAAATGTTCCAGAATGAAGGGTTTGCATCTCTCATATTCCTTAACTTGGTTAAAATGTCACTTACCAGCAGGTATCAGTGATTGTCATAAATAGTAAAGTACAACCATTTATATTCTACAATGAAAAAATGGTGTCTGTCTTGTTTTGCATTATATTTTGAGGCTTCAAGTGTGCTCCAGTTGTTTGATATTATACTCTTTAATGGAAGCAATGTGGAGCAATACATGGTAACTAAGAATAATTGGTTTTGCTCTTTTTGAGCTTGTTCTGGACTGTAAGAGAGTGCGTATGCCAAGCGTTTGTGCTTTTTGAAATGTATCCCTTAATAGCTGCATCGGGGAGGGGCCGAAGAGTCGAATAGTCGCTCACTGCATAAAATGTGAGGATCTTTGCAGACAGATCCTCAGAATCTTCATTCTTAAAAAAAATGGTTACTGCAACTGATTATATTTCTGCCAAGAAATAGTTGGCTGCATTTGATTTCACTATTACATGCCCCAATCATTAAAAACCTGTGCTAAATCGTCAATTCAGACAAGACACGATGCAATACATGTATAGGTTCTTGCTTTGTACCATGCTGGAATCCCTGATTCAGAACAGAATGATATTTATTTTATGATTGGGGTGAGTAATGATAAAATCAAATGCAGACAACTATTCTTAACAGAAATGTAATCAGCTGTAGTAATTACCTACATGTACCTGTGAGAATTATATGTCGTTTAGCAACAATCAATGAGTGGGTCTGACTGGACAGGTGAGTCCCGTCCGGCATTTACCTCTACCCCACTATTTACCAAGCACCATAAAACTCTTGACCAAGGTCTTAGTATGGCATTAGTTTTTCCCTATATAGCTCAGCTTCTTGCACACTTACCTAGTAAAAGGGCCACCACCAAAGGTACTAGCTGTGATAGTTCCTGCCTGGTAAATGGATGCTTGGGACATCAAGTCTGTTGGCTTTGTAAAACAAAATGAATTATGTTTGAGCCTACAATTTGGTTTTTTTTTTTTTTTTTTTAAGTGCTCACATTGTTCATGTTGTTTAGATATGAATTTAATGTGTCAGATCATAAAAAAGTTCAATCTCAAATTCCTAGCTTCTTAAAAATCCATTGAAAAACGTCAAAAATGCTGTCATAATACTCGTAAAATGTATTAAAAATGTGACTGAAAAAGTGCACACGTGCAAAAAATACACTTTGAAAATCATTCCCCTGACCCCATGTATAAATAAACCATTATACAACTTACCGTTCCTCCAGAACTGTCAGCAAGGATGTTGCTCTGGTTTTTCCTAACTTGACTGCGGTCTAGTTGGAGAAGTGGCAATGGAGTCACATCCTGTCCATTTTCATCGATCACCTGTGTGTTGAATTAAATTATTTTTATAGTTCTCTATATGCAAGCATGGAAGACAAAAATCTAAACTTCTCAATTAAGCGTATTAATTTATTGTTTTTGTATCTCAAGCAATTTACCAATGCCTCACATTACATTTTGAAATATACTGAACAGTGCTACTATACACCCATTAGCAAAATACTATAATTCCACAAAATTAACAGCACTGGTTTAATTCTAACCAGCAAATTAAACTGTCAAACCAATTCTTACATACCCTGCAATCATATTTGGAAAGGTTCCTATTACCATTTTAAGCATTTTTTGGCATCATGGAAATATAAAAATCTGGGATAGCTGGAACTAGCAACCAATGAGCCAAAAGTTATTCTTTAGTTTGGCTGAGCAAATTTGTATATATGAGGCTAAAACAACTGAACATAAATATCAAAAGTTATTGAATTTTTTATTCAGTGTCTCAATTTGGCTTCTAAGACTCTTTAAACTCTGGATTTGTTCCTAAATATACAAAGGTGGTGAAATATGGTGAATTTTCAGTACCTGTATAATGAAAACAGGTCCTAATATTGCATATCTATCAAAGATGGCATTTTACAGCTGTGGTGATGGTTTAATTTTCAAAGTTTAACTCTTTAAGTGCCAAATTTTGGACTGAGTCAACAGCTTTTTTCACGGCACATTGGATGCAATGTGCACAATGTGCGCTGAGAAAGCTGTTGACCTGGAATATTTTCTCTGGACTTAAAGGCATGCTGGTACTTGAAGTTATTCAAGTATTTGTATTCCTTGTAAAAAGACCTTTATAAAGGTATTTTTACAAGGAATACAAATCTGAGATCCTAATGATAATTCTGACTAGTTTCAACTACTGTCTTTAGTCAATCAACTTTAGATGTAATTGGCACTGAAAGAGTTAATTAACTATTAATATATGATGTTTGTCATCTCACCTGCACTGGGGTTTTGTTGGGTCCACCAGCTTTATCACTAGCTCCAACTTGCACTCTGCCTCTACTCCCTGATGACAGGATGGTACGAGAGCTGCTGCCATATTGTGTTTTACGTATCCTACTTTGACTTTCTACTGATTGAGCGGGTACACCCTTCCTTGAAACCACGCTTGCACCAACCCCACCTCTGGTTGATGCACTGAATGAATGCAAAACAAATATGTATTGAAAAAAAAGTACAAAAACATAAAAATAATCCTGTGGATATATTATAGCTGATAGCCTGCATGTTCATGATTGTTGCTGGCACATGCCACAAAAATAAGTTGAAAAACACTTAATTTGGGTTTCCCACAACCATAAAACGTGTAGTGAATGAAATCAACCATTGACTAACTCATGCACACTGAGATCCACAGCAATGATAATAACAAATTTATTACAACAATACAAAAAGAACACAATTGCTAGAAATCATTCAAAGTAGACTAAAAGCTCCAACATACCCCTACTGAAGGTTTAATGCAAACACTGATAGCAGATTGTGAAGAGATGCAAACCAATTGAAACACTGCAGGTTGTTGATCACATACCTGACTTCTTTAATGCCGATAAATGTGTAGTATCAAAAGTTTGTGAGAAAGAGAAGTACATTTATACCTTAAGTGGAGTAAATCTCGAACAAGGTCATCAGCAGAAAGATTAGCGTATTACCAATTCAGATGACTTATTTTTTAATGCCCAGTGTACACATACAGAACACAATTAAGGCTTTATCAAGAGATGATTTCCAAACCTAGACAATAAGATTGAATAACTTGACAAGACTTCAGTAATACATGTACCAGATTTTGAATACAGAGCAAATGTTTGGAACGCTGACATTAGTCCGTTAGGTAGGCCTCGTCGGGTGAGTTGTAAGACCAGGAGCTGTAGGTAAGTGTGGGATGGTTTATTATTTTATTCATTTTTGCTAGGCCTAATCATGAGTGTTAGGTGTAGTTTTATCATATTTATGTCATGTGGGCTACGTTTTTAAGTAGGCCTATTAACTAAGGAACATCATATTCGCTTTATTCCGTAATACATCAGCTCGGGATGTTTGTATTGGAAATGCAAACATGGTGCCGCCAGTTAGCAGAATGACTTGTCCGGGGATTAATGGCACCGAAACAAGTCTTGCGCTGGTTCCCCGCTGATGACCCGATTTTTTAAAGGCTAATAATGCCTAAAACTTTCTTCTAAATTTCAAATTTTATGAATATGATTTGTTCCTTTCATAAATTGATTTGCTATTATGATTTAGAACAATACAGTTTTTCAGTGAATGGTACGGAATAGGACTTTGCTCTTAGAATATCGGACTTGATAGTGTTCAAACGGTACATGGGCTTACAGAATTAGGTTTGTTAAGTTTCTCTTTGTATTAAATTAAAAAGAAAGGAAAAAAGGATATTCAGCTATTGGAATTGGTGCAGAACTACTACCTCAAACTTTCCACACAATAAGTACATATATGTATACATGTAGAGTCGCCTACCATTGCCATTCTTGGCCTTGTCTTGTTTATAATTTTCATCAATGATGTGTCATCAGTCATAACCAGCCTAGAATATTCATTGACGGTTCAAAAATGTATAGTTGCATCAAGAACAAACATAGTATAAATTTAGCTACTTCAATATGATATACACGTAGACAATATTTAAAAGAATGGCCCAACACATATATGGCAGTGACCCCCCAAAAATAAGAGTACAGAGGTGAGCCACAAAGCTTGTAGCAAAGATTTGTGACAAACCACCATGAGAGACTCAAATGTCCGTAATTTACATGTACTACCAAAGATAGTTATAATTCTGCAGCCATAATAGACCTGGTGCTGCTCAGGGTCCTACATGTACTACAATTCTCCTTGAAATACAGTTGTCCAGGGATAAGTGCCCATATCTGTTGTATGCCATTTTTTTCAAATTTAAGTTGTCTTGATGCTTCCTTCTCATGCTTCCTTTCCTGTGACATTGTTTATCATGAACCAAGGATAGCACAAGAATATTTCTGTCCAACGGATTAGGGACATCAAATAAGAACCACACAGCTCCTATGTCATCACTCCACAAAAAGTACATTTCCATGGACTTTTGATAAACCATGAATCACAAATAAAAACTATGACACAAATTCTCCAAGGTCTTCATGTGAAGAATATGTCAGTGAGAATTTCCTCTCATGGGGATACCAATAAAGAAAACCCCAGCTTTCCCTGACAACAGTGAATTTACATTTTACAATTATGTGCAATTTTCACATGAATCTACACCCATAGTTCAACATGCCAAACCTGGCAGTTGAAGTTTATGATCAGATGTGAAGAAAACTATTTAGCATCAGGCTTTTTACCTACATGTAACCTTACTAATGCCGTTTGTACCATATGGTATATAAAGGCACACCCAATCCATTACAAATCAGCCAATGATGATCATGAGACCCATTAAGGTCGAAACCAGTCTGGCAATCTTATGGTCAGTGTGATCAACAGGCATTCCACTTGCCACTGCACTTGCCTAGTCAACTTATCAACTGGTCTTCAAACAATTTTTACTTGTCCCAGCCAATGGCACAATTGGATTGTACAGCCATGCTAAAGACAACCAACCTGCCAACAGGTTTGTTATAGTTGCATTGGGGGACTACATTACATATACCTGTTTTCGGCTTTAAAGTCAAAAATAAAAGAACCTCCAAAAATGATCAACAGTTTCCATACACAACAGATGTCAGCAAAAGTAATTTTATGTAAGTATAACAGTTAAACTAATCAAGCAGCGAATACTGCTGCCAGGAAATGTTGTGTTCATGACTGGCTGTATCCAATAAGGCCAGGAAGTGGACGAGTAGGTATATGGTCAGTCTTGAACAAGTCATTTCCTGTCAGCAGTATTTGCCATGAGGTTGGTTTTACTTTTATCCAGTAATTATAGCTGTATTCAGTTAATAACTAATGAATCAAAGACAAAAATCGCAATTGGCATCCGCATGCTCATTTTATTACTACCATTGCACAACACTATTGCGCACTATTTCATTGAAGGTAGTTCCAAGAATTTATTAGGTGGATATGAACTTTTACTAGGAAGATTATGGACAGGGTTATCTCCTACTCCGTATTTTCCTGTTTTTAGGCTAATACAGCCATAATTACTGGATAAATTGTGGGCCATAAGACAGACTGAAAATATGTTTATTGTCCTGCTTGAGCATTCATCTCTTGTCTCTGACACACAAAAGATCTGTAATATTTTCAATGATTATTATGTAAATATTGCTCATGATATTGGTGAGTCATCAAACTGCAATCAACCTTTAAAGGACCTAGAAACTCCTGCTGACCAATCCTAGCGTTTGTGCAATATATGAACATCCTGATGTGGCCCTGGACAGCTTCATTTTGAAAGAAGTGGGAAGCATGGAGGTGGCTAATGAAATGCGAGAGATTAACCCTAAAAAAATACACAGGTTTTGACCTAATTTCTCCCAAATTAGTTACATTGGCTTCAAATTCCCTGGCTCCATTTTTAACTCAAATTATTAATAAAGGCTTGGCCACCTCCTCATTTCCCCATGATATGAAGCTGATGGAGGTAATGCCAGCTTTCAAAAAGAAAAGCCATCTACACAAAGGTTAAACTAAAGGCCTATTAGCAGGCTACCTTGCTTCTCAAAACTTTTTGATAGGCCTGTTAGCAGGCTACCTTGCTTCTCAAAACTTTTTGAGAGCATTGTCTCTGATCAACTTGGAGAGTTGTTTTACTCTATTTTCTCCCCCTTCCAGAAAGGATATAGCTGTAGTAGCTCACTGATTAAACTCACAGAAAACTGGAGAAAAGAACTTGATAAAAACTAGTATGTTGGTGCTATACTCATGGATTTGTCATGTGCATTTGACTGTTTGCTTCATGCTCTCTCTAAACTGAAGGCTTCATTCTAAAGCCCTCAAACTTATGAGCAACTACCTCAGTGACAGATCCATGAGAGTTAAAATTGGTGAAACATGCCATTATTGGTTAAAGATTATCAATGGTGTCCCCCAGGGGTCTATTCTTGGCCTGTTGGTATTTAATATTTTCATTAATGACATGTGCTATAGGATAACGGGTTGTCATCTGTTTAATTATGCAGATGACAACACTTTATTCTATAGTCACCACAACCCTTGAAATTTTACAGTACAATCTTGAACAAACATCCAACAGTTTCATAGATTGGGTTCACTGAGAATGAAATGCTGGCCAACCTAGACAAATTTGATGCTATTGTTCTCTAAGTGCCCTTCAAGGAGCGACTCTTGCAATATAAATTTCGAAATAAAAGATGAGGTCATTAGTAATAGTACTGAAGATCACATCAAATTGCTTAGAGTCAAGATTGGTGACAAGCTCACATTTGATGTCCCTGTTACTCAAAGTTCTGTGCAGAAAGGCTGCCAGCAACTGAATGTTTTAAAACGTCTCAGTCCATATTTAGATACTGATTGCAAATTCTTCATTTTCAGAACCTTCATACTTTCAAACTTTAGCTATTGCCCCCTAGTGAGGCACTTTTGTGACTCTGTCCTTGGGCCTGTATTTTTCCGTTTGAAAAAACTAGAAATTCCGTTTTACCAGCCAAAAATTTCCATATTCCATTTCAGTAGTTCTCTTTGTATGTAAAATACATTGAGGCAAAACAGCAAATTCCGTTTCAGAGGTGACAAAAATTCATTATTCCTTTCCGTTTCAGTTAAAAACGGAAAAATACAAGCCCTATTGTCCTCCCTAAGAAAATGGAAAAAATTCAGTAGCATGGACTACCCTTTGTTTTGATGATTATAAGAATGATTATTGTTCACTACTTACGGGTCAGACCCAAAAATAGTCAACACATGGTGTGAAAATTTAATTGTTATTTTTTTCTAATTCCAAATGTATTTTGGTAAGGATATATGTAAATAAGTATTAAACATACACAATTACCAATTAGTAATACTTTTCTTTTGAGATAGAGCTAAAGATACAGACTAGAAGTGATTTTTCAGTGCGACGGGATCTAAATCTTTTATTGGCTTGCTTAAAAGTATTTTTCCTCTATCAGATTTCAAAGCTAGAATATAACTGACAATTATCAAAAGAACTGACATTGTGTTTGACTGCAATTTGAATCATTTTCGTAAATACTGCAATGCAATTTCTAGAAACTGTGAAATAAAATGTTTTTAGAGTATTATCAATTCTTCCAAGTTTGTATCAAACTTCAAAGATGTAAAAGCAAAAAATATCAAATGTTTTGATTTTACTACACTGTACACAGATCTACCCATGGATGAAGTCAAAAGTTCACTTTCAGAATTAATAAGCAAAACGTTTAAACATAATGGTAAACCATACATAAATATTAATTCATTCACAAAGAAAGCATATTGGTCACACAACAAATATTCAAAAAGTTACGTTAAATCTTACACTGTTGAAACTTTGATCGATGCTATAAAATTTCTTTTGAATAACACTTTTGTTCAATGCGGACCATTGGTTTTTCAAATAAAAGGCATTCCAACTGGTAGTAACTACTCGCCTTTACAGGCAGATTTATATCTAACCTGGCTTGAATTTAAGTATATGGATAAATTGATGAAAAAGGACTTTCAAATGGCTACAAAATTATCAAACAGCCCAAGATATATTGATGACATTGCTTGTGTAAATGTACAAAATTTCAGTGAAATTGCTTAAGAAATTTACCCAAAAGATATCCCTTTGGAGGGTAACAATTCAGATGGTTTCAGAGATGTGTTTCTGGACTTGGATATTCAGGTCACTAATGACAGGTTTTGTATTAAAGTTTATCACAAAATAGATGAGTTTAACTTTGAAGTAGTTTTTTTCCTTTCCCGGACAGTAATATTTCAGAAACTATTGGATATAATACGTTTTTGTCACAGATTTTGAGATTTGGTCGTATTTGTTCTGAATTTCAAGATTTTGTATCCAGAACCAAATTTATTTACAATAAATTTGAGTCAAGAGGATTCAAAGATGTACTTTTGATCAAATATTTCTATAAATTTTGCTGTACATATCCAGAGATCGTTAGAAAGTTTGGCTTCAATAATTTTAGAGATTTTAGACTTGCTTGTTTTGCTACTTAATTTTGTCTTTTGACATCATTCTGTATTAATGTTCACCTTTCAGACATATCAGTCTAGCTTGTTTTCTGTTAAGTTAAACCCCCAGGGGCTATCGGTAGCAAGTAGCGGCCTACCACAGTTACAAGCTTGCCTAATTGTACTTGATATCTGGTTAATAAATATTATACTTTCATCGCATTCTCTTGACTTAAATACAAATGACTTTCATTCTTTTCTGACTTGCCCTACACATTTTGCTTTTAATATACAAAGATTATAAGAAAGTTTGGCTACAATAATTTTACAGTTTTCAGACTTGTCTGTTTTGCTACTTAACTTTATCTTTTGGCAGCTTTCTGTTTTAATGTTCACTTTCAGACATTTTAGGCTTACATATTTTCTGTCAGGTTAAACCCCCCGGGGCTATCATTAGCAATCAGCTGCCTATGGCAGTTACATGTTTGCCTAACTGTACTTAAAATCGTGAAAATTTGTTTTGATAACGTGTTTGGCTTAAATGCTAATGACTTTCATTCTTTTCTGACATGCCTAAATGCACATTTACTTAACATTAAAAAAATTCCTCAAAATTGACAGTATTTTCTGAAATGTCACTCACACATAACTACCTCCATTGAACCATTCTTTTTAAGAATGGGGATTTGGTGGAGTGGATATGTGCGTTTCCCATTTCAGCTAGGCGACTGGTGCCAAAGGATGCAGGTTCGAGTCCCGCTGGTTCCGAACATAAAATACAAACCTAACACATTACGTTGAGACACTGACTCAGGGTTTGGCAGTGAAATAGAGCTTAATTGTTTGTAGACTTTCAAAGTGAGGAAAAGGTGTCATCATGGAGTTTGTTTTACATTTCTGGTGCAGGATGTCCATTGTTTCAGTCCTTGTTAGGATTTCCCTTAGGTTTTACTGGTGGTCTAGCTGCAACTATTTATTTTACAATCACTGGGACTGAGACTGAATATAATGCCCCAGTTTATTTCCACTTCAGTTATACACTGGCGGGTGGTTTAACTAGGATAAGCTTTCCAGCTGGAAAGGGTACATATTGGTTCAAGGGTAAGTCAAATGGTTCTGATCTGAACCTGTACTATACAAATTTAGTAATTACGGTTTGTTTGACAGGTATTCTTCTTTCATAATGAAGCTCTGCATTTATAAGCAAAACTTCACATTTTCATCTAATTCATCATTTGCCACGTTCATATTTATTCATTATTATGTGGGTTGTCTTTGCTGAATATTTAGCTTACACAAGGAGCCGCTACTCAGAGAGACATGTACGGGTAATAGGCTCCGTAACATGTTCTGAGTAGTTACCCGCTGAAGGCTGAGTAAAGAGTTTGGACTGCGGAATAGGGTAATGACTACTAGGAAGTGGTTCTGGACAAAAAGACACAAATACAACTAAAGTAGTTGTGTATAAGACTTACACTACAAAAATATTCCTTCCGTATTTTCCATTTTGTTATCAATGTCACGGCAAAAATTCTGTCCCGTCGCATTTGTACATTCATTTAGTTACTTCTCAGAACACATAATGCTCCTTGTACAATTTAAGGGTGTATACATTATCAAATTTTGTATAGTCCTTTCATTTTATCAATGAATGGGACTTGCATGAATAAAAGAATTCCTTGTAAAAAGTTGGTTTCTTAATGCGACAGAACGGAATTTAACAATTGCATCCCGTTGCGTCGTGCAGCGTTTCTGTTAGGATTTTTTCAGGGGGTCACAACAAGGGAAATTCAGGGGAGGAGACCAGATTTTTACCAAATTTACATGTGAATAAACAAGACTTGTGACCCTTTAGAATTTTCTCAGAGGTTATTTGAGATTTTGAAAGGGTAATATACCCCAATTTGGGGGCTAACGTAAACATTGAGTTGTTACATTCATTCAGTTACTTCCAAGAACACAAAATGCCCCTTGTATAAAGTGTCCAAGTTATCAAATTTTGTACAGTCCTTTCATTTCAGCAATGAATGGGATCAACATGAATAAATAAATTCCTTGTAAACAGTTGGTTCATTAATGCGAAGGGACAGAATTTACATTAAACTATTTGTGCATATGAGGTGCAATGCTGAGATAGGCCAAAGCTGTTATTTGCTTCAAGTTGCCAAGACAATCATTCGTTAGGTCACTGCAGGCTCAAAGTATGCTGTTCATTCTTATTTTAGCTTTTGTCATCACAGAATCTCTATTATTCTTATAGAGATCATACAATAGTAATGACCTTGAATGATTAATTTGAGTACTGAATGACCAGGACACTTCAGATGTATGATTACTGACCCAAGATATAAAAAAGTAAATTTACATTTAATAAACAATCTTAATGGTAAAATCACTCTTCTAACTCAGATTTAAAGTGTTTCCTTCATTTTGTGCATTTTTGCTGTTATAAACGAAGAGAAATAGGTGGACAGAACAGTGCCGTCACAATGTGTATATATACCATATAAGGCATGAAGACAATACCAACAAAGGGTGTGCAAAAAATTTTGATAGCATCCACTTTTTAGACAGGGTAGAATTTTGAGTAAAGCTACTGAAAACAAGTTAAAGTATTTGGTAATGGTGGCTTCATGCCTGCTTACATGTATCTTACTGTCTCGTCACATTTGACTGGAATGGCTTGTGAGTCTACAGAATTTCAAGCATATTTCCTTATAAATATATGCCTCACTTGTCAACAGTCCCCCATACTGATCAACTATAAATCTGGCCAGACCAGCTTACAATCACTTATGATTATGCATCATCATGACTACCTAATCCAATTATGTGTAGTAAAATTTTTAAAAGGCATTTCAATTTTTTAAAAAGGCATTTCAATTCACTAATTTTCCATTCCCTGTCCTGGATCATAAAGCTGGCTGAGCGAGAGACACTGCCACTGTCATTTAATGTGATTGCAGCGAGCAGCATGTGAGGTGGCCAGACCTAAAGTCCCAGTGCAAAAATCAGGCCTTGCCATGAGCAAATACTAAAACAATTTAACAACATATTCAATTGCAGAAATTATATGTTCTTTATTAATGCCTATACAGTGGACCATTGGTTCTCAGACTCACTAAGTTATTGGGAAGCCAGTGAAAACTACTCAATCAAAATGTTTTATTAAGTTTGGTGATGGAGATATAGACAATTTGAAAACCAGTGCCAGTGGTACAAAAATTAGTAGCACTAGCTGTACAACACAGAGTATAATGGTAAGGAGGCGATGTAGCAGTAGTAGTACTACAAAAAATGTAGGACGCTGCAAATGACTTAAATCGTAACCTAAAATGGGTTATTCCACCAGGCCGCATTGGTCCGAACAGTGATCTTGATTGCAATTTGCAGGTTCAGAGAAGCCACTCACTGACACAGATTTTACCTGAAATGTGATAAAATTACTTGAAACCTATGAAACCTTCTCTTTTTCATCAACAAATTTAAGCTGTTCTGACAAAATTGAGATAATTTTTTTCTTTTCAGTTCAAAAAACGACAAATTACCTGAATTCAGGTAGAATCCTGAAAAAGTGGCTTTTAGACCTGCAGATTACAATTGAATTGCCCGACTGGTGGAAAAATGTTTTGTTACATTACTTACCCAGCATGAACTGATTTGCCCTTGTTTCTATTTGTTGATGTGGACATTTTGGTGTTCGTGTTCAATCTATCCTTTCAAATGGCAAATTATAGTACAACAGAGACTGGAAACCTCTTCCAAGTCACTGCAGCAGAGTTTCAACTGTGATAGCAGTCGCCATTTTCAAACACCGGAAAGTGTTGCTATGCCCTCAGCAATTATATTTTGAAACGAGGTCTCTGATTGGATAAAAGGAAGAACAGGTGTCCGGTCTACGTAATGGGAAAAGCAATAAAAAATCAAGCGTAAAGTTTAAATTTATATGACTGACAAAATTCGTCAGCTAAAAGAAAGCTTTAGTGGGTGACAGAATACTTTAATACCCATATTATCTCCCATAATCACAATATTTCTCACATGTGGTGTTCCGCAATAAACCAATGAGATCTGAGTTCTAAAGCACACATTTTAGTGACGTCAGGACAGCCTCATTTTGGATTATAGTTTACACATCCCATAATTTCATCCTGAAGATGGCGGAGGTAAATTTTGTGGATTTGATTGAAGTAGTACAATTTTTTCTCAGATTTTATATTCAGTGAAATGCGAAAGTCGCATTTCTTGTTCTGATCGTGTTCCTTAACAGTTTAACTATTTTTTATGAATGTTTCATGAGTGTCGGGAAATTATGAATAGGGAAAAGTTAGCTTTGTACATGCCGCAAATTTGCGGTAATTTTCAAAGACAAGCGCTGTTTCAAATGCGCGAAAGTAAGGATGTTCGCTTGCAGATTACAAGCGGTGCGCGTATAGATTGTCACTTTTGGCAGCCATGCTTTAAAATCTATATGTTTTTCTGTCTTTTCAGCCGGCTACGAGTGAATCGAGCCCGGGTAAGTGAAAGTTCTCATCACTTTTTCTTCGGATGGTTGAGGGAATATGCAAATGAGGCGGGGTCGTCGTCAGAAAACCACTTGGAAGTGAGCTCGAAGCAGATTTAGTTTTAGATCGAAAAAATAAAAAAACACGAAAACTCTCGTGAATTGACACATTACAAGTGATGCAATTTACTTTAATTAATTTGCAACAAAGTAGCCTCATCTATTGCTGCTTTGCATTTTGGAAAAGGAAATCTATTACAAGCAGCGGATGATGTGACTTCTTCACGCTGAAGTTGCGGCCCGTTGGATGCCAGGATATATTTGTGATAACCAACTTTGCAAGTGGTTGCTTTGATTTCAATGTAGCAAGACAGTGAGGTTATTTAAATTTTGGCTGAAAAACTTTCATGTATCTTGACATTTGCAAAAAACGAATATAGTTTGCTGGATTACTTGTTGTTTAATGTTTGATCTTATCTTGATCTTGATCTTGATGCCTTCCAAAGTCAAGACAAATACACCATTTTGTTTACAGATAAAAAACTGAATTTAGTTTAATTTTGAATGAAAATTGTTTTTGACAGCCATCACACTAATTTAATAGGAGATCCATGATCTTTTGTTGATGTTATTCAAAAAATTATGTCTTTTGAAGTGCTTACATGTGAAAGTCCGCAGCTTACAGTAATAGCTGTGAATAGTGCTGTATTGTAGATATAATGTGAGCTCATGTTTAAATAAAATGACTATGGTATAAAGTGGCACTATGCAGATTGTAAAGGAACCACTACCTAGTCATTCTGGATTTTAACAGTAAAAATAAATTTCAGCTGTGAGCATGATTAGTAACTTTGAATGACAATTACTGTACATCAAAGCAAAGGCAGTCCATTTGGCCTCCTAAATTCTGGAAAAGGCTGAATATATAATATGGACTCAAACAAAAAGTCCTATATACATGGTTAGTGCAAGAAGTGATGGCTTGCACCATGCTGGCACATGTGTGGGCAAAGTAAGGTAATGTAAGTTTAATATGATGCACATACATGCTAGGATGTATGTGTCAAAGCATTGACCCACACTAATTTTCCTTCAGGACTCTTTAGGGAAGGAGTCTTATTGATTGATGGACACTTCAAAAAAAAAAAACTGAACACAGAAAGTCAACTATGTCTTGATAGGAATACAACAATGATTCTATGTAATAAGTTTTTAACAAAAAAAATATTTGTAAAAATTGACATTAATGCCTCAGCTGTATTCCCTTCACACATGTAAATGCTTTTTCTATATGTTGTTTCAGACACCGACAGGGATTTTGATCCCACAGCAGATATGCTAGTCCATGAATTTGATGATGAGCATACCCTTGATGAAGAGGAGGCAATGAGTGGCGATACAAGTTGTTCTGATGAATTAGATAAACTTGAAAAGGTAGGTACACTAATGCATGACTGAATTCCAAGAAGAAATGTGGTGTTGGCAGGTAACCAACATTTACATTGCAATATCTGTACAGCCAATGGGTTATTTCTAATGTTAAAATTGCTCTTTGTGTTGTGTTTGTGCCCACACGCCCCCTCCCCCCTTAGATTCGAAACTTGGACCTGAAACAAGTTAGTTGAGCATGACTTTTAAAAAAGTGCAAGTAACAGACAAAATGACAATAGAAAGACTAGGCAAGGGCCAAGACGGCGAAAAAAAAAAGATAACAGACAAAATGGGCAAAGTACTTTCTCAAAATCAATGACCAATATATTTATGATTTAGAATGATAAAATATTAAGTTGACTGTGTTTGTGGCTTGCTGTTATTGAAGTACAGTACACATTTGGACAAGGCCCAGGTCAAAACAACTTTTCCACAAGTGTATTCACTTTTCTCGGACTATACTATTGAAAGCATTTTGTCGAAGCTTGTGTTCTTATTACAGGGATTGTATGCGTGTTGTTGAAGGCCCAAAATCAAGATGTTTCATTGTAAGAGCAGATGTATCCTCCCCAAATATATGTTCCACAGTGAACAGGTATTCATTCCCTAGGAAGAATGAATATTTGGTCTCATCTGTGAATATTTGTGCCCCCAGCCAGCAGACATGCAGGATTTGAGAAGATGAATGAGGGCATTATTCCATGAATCCACTGTGATATAAGACTTGGAAGAGAGACCAACTTGCTGTAACTAGTAAACATAAGCATACACTGGAGTTGAACAGAACTCACTCGCCTCTGGTGAGTCCAGTTATAGATGAAACTGGTCAGGTATTTTGGCACATCATGTATCTATTTTCATCAATACTTGCCTTGTATTTCTTTTCAGAAGCAAAACTGTCACATTTCATGATTTTGTTGCCCAAAAGTGACAAAAAGTCTTTCCACCTATGTTTTCAGAATTGTCCATATTTAATTTATGATATAAACAGAGAAGTCAAAAAGCAGAAGTTTTGCTTTTAATCTGGTTAATTGTAAGTTTCCATAAGGGAAGAAAATGATGCTGCGCTTGGCTACTGACTTTGGTAATGTGCAGTTCTCGGGGAACAAGCTACAAATTCATGCCATATTTTAAGGTCTTGCAGGAATGCAGTAGGGCATAAGCATTAGATTGTCCTCCTTGATCCTTTTATTATACTTTGCCTAGTGTTTTTCTTCATTTCTGTTGTATACCAAACAAAATGTCAGATGTACCAGTTTCAATTGTTCAGGATATAAAGGAACTCAGACACTGGAACCCCTGACTGTTTGTTCTTAAATACAGGGATGTAATTTCAGTGAGCAAATATGTTAAACATGGTGGAAGTGTCAAATATACAATGGATTTATTCTCCCAGAAAAAAAGTACATGTATTGCAACATGAGAAAGACAATCACATCTTAGTACAAGAACTCTGCATAAAGGAAGAGAAAAAACTCACTTTCACATCACTTTTTTGTTTTTTTTGGGGGGGGGTTTGATCATTTATCTTCAGTGAAGTAGAACTTAAAGGTTATAGGAAGTGAGCAGAAAAAGTGGGACGTTTTTTACTTCCTCAGTGGGCTCTAGCTGTGATGTCATCCTACAATGGTCATGTGATCATTAGCTTTTCTTTCGTCTCTGCTTGTGGGCCGGAAAGGCTGGTTAAGGTGTTATCCGCTTCTGGAGCTGGCAAGAGATCATGTATACTGGTTTTTCCCATGCATATATTAATTAACATACAATTAGTCACCTGGTGGTAGCAGCACTTCTCATTCACTTCAATAAGGTCTCTTCTTATAGCTTATGTTTTTTTGTTCTGCCCACCAGGAACAAGACATGCCAATTGAACAGCTCCTTGCATTATATGGCTATAGTGCAGCCTCTGGGGATGATTATAGAGGGGAACCTGTCAACTCAGAGCTCCATGAATCAAGATCCAGTAGTGAAGAGGAAATCCTCAGCAACCAGGACTTGACGCTTGACAAAGACGTCATTGCCAGGGATCTCCTCAAGGATGAAGATCATGACAAAGAGACAAGTGTCAATGACTTACTGGACAGTGTTGACATGCCTTCACATACAGTGCGACTGTTGAGATGTAAGTACATGTGATAACTTTAGTGTCGAGAATCTTCAACTGAATATTGATTCATTTCATAGTTTACTGTAGGGGAATGTGTTGACGTTGCCATAAGGAGGTGGTCTCATTAGAAAGAAAATTGTGTTCATTGTGTACTTTCGTTTCTCAAATTGACAATTTTATCCATATACTCTTTTGTCTCTTGTAGCAAATAGTCAAGCTGGTAGCTCTGATGATGATGAATCTGCTGATGAAGATTACCAACCAGAAAAGGATGATGACTGGAAAAAGGTTTGATCATGTGTCATATAAATTGTGTGAAACTGTTGATATTAAGTTTGTGTTCATGAGTACATTTTGTTTCATTTTTGCCCATGGGGGGTACTGCTATCCCCTGCGTCTATGTGTGAATTCCTCCATTCATGTTTCCCTTCTTGCACACAATTTTAGAAGAACCAGATAAGCTAGGATCATGAAATTTTTTTTTGTTGATCACCCTTTTTTGCAGTTTAAGTCAAGTTTGAAGGACAATGACCAGGATCCAATTTTAAGGTCATGTAGGCCAATTATGTCTCCCCGTGCAACGGGGGACATACTGTTTTTGCGTCCATTTCTTCCGCTTCTTCTTCAACACGTTGTGTGTGTTGCGGACGCAATAACTCAAGAAAAACTTGACTTGGGAAGTTGGAAATTTTTTGTGAAGATGTTCTTATATAAAACCTTGCTTGAGATTGTAGAGGGTGACCTTGACCTATTTTTCAAGGTCAAATGGGCATGTCATGTAAAATCAATGCGGACGCAATAACTCCGCAAGGATTTGACTTAAGAGGTTGAAATTTTGCATGATTATGTACCATAATATGAACTAGGTTGGGATTGTAGATGGGTGACCTTAACCTATTTTCAAGGTCACATGGGCATGTCATGTAAAATTGACGCGGATGCAATAGCTCCGCAAGGATTTGACTTAAGAGGTTGAAATTTTGCATGATTATGTACCATTATATGAACTAGGTTGGGATTGTAGATTGGTGACCTTGACCTATTTTCAAGGTCACATGGCCACTTTTAATCATTGCAGATGCACTCGAGAAAGATTTGACTTATAGAGGTTGATAGTTTGTGTGATTATGTTTCTATGTAAGACTTTGCTTGTAACTGCAGATGTATGACCTTGACCTATTTTTCGAGGTCAAGTTGGCATTTGGTCTAAAAATCAATGTGGACATGATAACTCAAGGAAGATTTGACTTGGGAAGTTGAAATTTTATGTGAAGATGTTCCTATATATGATCTTGCTTGGGATTGCAGATGGGTGACCTTGACATTTTTCAAGGTCACGTGGGCATGTCATCTAAAATTGACACGCATGCAACAACTCTGCAAGGATTTGACTTAGGAGGTTGGAATTTTGCATGTTCGTGTACCATAATACTAACTAGGTTGGGATTGTAGATGGGTGACCTTGACCCATTTTCAAGGTCACATGGCCACTTTTTCAAAATCATTGCAGATGTACTAGAGAAAGATTTGCCTTAGAGGTTGATAGTTTGTGTGATTATGTTTCTATGTAAGACTTTGCTTCCTATTTTTCAAGGTCACGTGGGCATTTCTTCAAAAATCAATGTTTTAAAATGTCAATAAAGAGTGGACCTTCACCATGTCTGTAGATCATTGGAATCAGTATGCCTATTTATAAGAATTAGGGTGACAATAGTAAGGGCGCACGGGGAGACATTTGATTTTCTGTTGGAAAGTCAGCCCGTTCTAGTTCTGTGTGAATTTCTTGCACACAATATCAGGAGAACCAGAATTGCTAGGATCATGAAACATTTACAGCTTATCACCCTTGTAAGGCTCTTATGCAAGTTTCAAGGAGAGTGACCATGGCGTAATTTGAAGGTCGCCATCTCGAGGCAGTTTTTCTCTTTAATAAATGTCTTGCACATGAAATCTTATAAGAACTGCATAAGCACCCTTGTAAGAGTGATGTTGACCTGATTTCAAAGTAACTAGGGTGAATCCATTGTAAAAAAATTGCAAGGACTATCAGAAGAACCAGATAAGCTAAGATCACAAAACTTTTACAATTGATCTCCCATTCAAAAGGTGAATTCAAGTTTGAAGGAGAATGACCTTGACTCAATTTTAAGCTCATCCCGATCAATTTACTTTGCCATTCTTGAACAATTGTCAAAATGTTTTGATGGAAAAAAAAGCATACACACATGCCTGCAAGCAAATAACATGTTTGCACTATCCCCAGAGAACATGTTTTAGCCCTCATCTACAAAGGGAAAAAAAACAGTGTTTGGTTGTGCTCTCACACTTCTTCGTGTGGCACGGCAAACAAGAAATAATTTTTGAGCGTGTCTCTCACACCTTTGTGTCCAGACTATAACATTTTGTGGGCTGGACTTTTATGGAATTTGACATGGTTCACATCAGCTGCTGGCAGAGGGGGCATAGCTTCAGTGATGTGTAACCGCATTTTAATTTGTGGTGATCTTTTGTTTTTCCCTATAATTTGAATAACAAATTTATCAATGTATTTGACACTGCATGTAAACCCTAATGAATGAGAAATAAAAATGGGCTAAACAAAGCAGGAAAAAATAATTTGGAATCAGGAAAGACAGGGACAGACTTAGTCTTAAAAATTGTAGCCAAAATTGGAAATAAAGATATATTAGGAAAATTAATGATTTTGTAGTGGCCCTTTAATAATTCCATTTTAAAACATTTTAGCCATTTACACATTTTATAAGCCATATTCAAGAACATTAGCCTTTTGCTTATGGTCAGAGAGGGATCAAGTTAAGAAAATGATTTCTGTGGAGTGGAATATGCCTTTGTGTACTTGCAATTTTTGAATGTTTTTGCCACTTCTTTGATTCGCAGGTGATTCAAGTAGGATCAGATTTTCAAGCTGCTGTGCCAGAAGGCTTGTGTAAATATGGGGATGCCCCAGGTATGTAAACTATAGATGTGGATGTGTCTGTGTCCATGAAAGCATCTTTCAAAATCGAGATAAACTGAACTTAATACAGTGTGTTTAAATGTAGGTTTGTTGCATAAAATATATCGGGAATAACCATGAAAGTTGTCATCAGACAGGTAAAGCCCCCTATGATATTTAATGTTTGAACTTCCATACATGGTATGGCAGTCTGCTTTCCCAGCTGAATACATTTCACTGTTCAAGCAGCACTGTTTGTCTTGCATTGCAAGACCCAATAGGAGACATTCATCAAAGGATGAAGGGAATTAAATAAACTTGGAATTTTCCAGTTAATAGCCAGTCTTGCTGGCCAAATTAAGTACTGTTTTGTAACCTGTATAGCTTTCATGCCCCAAAAATATCTAAAAGTAGCTTTAACTTATCATTGGGGGGGGGGGGTAACTGTTTTAATTAAATTAAACTGAAGTAAATTGTGCTTGAATTAATGTTTGATTTTTTTTTCTTATTTAATGGAATAATTTTTCAGCATATGAGAATGAAGATCGTCTTTTATGGGATCCAACAAGACTAACTGATGAAACTGGTAAGTTCAGGGTGTGAATGAACTTCTTTGTTAGTTTTATGTGTGTTTCTGAGAAGTGATAGGAATTTTGGAATGTCAGAAATTACTGTTGATTTCTTAATGTACTTTAAAATGAGATTTGATTTTACAGTTGTTGTATTTGTGTTGAGAAACCCCTTGTTGGCAAGCTGCTTTGCTCTTTTAATGCTATTCATACTTCTAACAAAGATGACTTCATTTGAGAGACATTTGAAATTTTTTGCCAGAAGGAGTGATATTTCGAAACAGGTGTTAATGAATCTGTTTAGGTACACATACAATTCAGACATCAAGATTTTTGGAGCCTGATGGTGGTGGTAAAAGGTTGTACTGTATGACAAAAAAAGATACAGTTTGGCAGTCTTTTTTTTTTTTTTTTTTGGCTCTGCTGACCAAAGGTCGCAGATCTTACGTGACTGCTCATGTCTGTCCACCCGTCCATAAACTTTTGTTCGTTAGCGCAATACCGTCCACAGTTTTCAAGTTAGCCCAATATGACTTACAGAGTGTATGAAAATCTAGGCTGCTTTCAATGATGGTGGCGCCACCTACATTATGTAATATAGGGGTCAAAATCTGAAAAACTTGTGAATACTCTAGCATCTTTAATTTGTGGTGGATCTTCACCAAATTTGGTGGGGTTGTGGGGGAGGTCAAAGTGTAAGTTGCTAATGGTACAAGTGTCACCACCTATAATTTGAGCCAAAATGTGCTTTAAGATGTAAAATTCCATATTTGGAAAAGAAATTGGATGAGACTTATGATATATAGACCATGGCCAAACGTAGACCGCTATGTGATATCAGTGACTTTGACGTATTTGTGTGAGGTCACCATGCCTGTAAAGTTGAAAAGGTGATTTTGTAATGTCCCGGTGTAGCTTGGACATCAGTGACAATGAGAATTGTGCCAGGAGTCATCTCTAAATGTTCTGCACCCCACAATCCATGACATAGGCCCATATAATGTGTAAAAGTTATAAAGTGTATACAAATTTATGTCAAAAAGCTAGAATCGTATATAATATCGGTGACCTTGACCTATTTTTGTTAGGCCACCATGCCTGTAAAGTTAAAAAAGGTGATTTTGTAGAGGCAAGGTGTTGCTTGGACTTCAATAGCAATGTCAGCACAGCACCAGGCAGGCCTATGGGCCTCTTGTATTATATAATCAGGGTGTCCTTGTTCCTCTGTCCCAAGGTCAATGAGGACATCAAGTTTAGGACTCACTCATTGTTGTCTTGGCATACACTATGATATTCATCACAGGAGTTGCACAAGTAAGCTATGATTACTTGTGGAGCGAAGTGCCATCTGGTGGACAATTTTTACATGACGCTTTATATGTTCAGAAGCCACTTGATGACTCGTAACTTAGAAATAAACAGGTTCAATATAGCCATGATGCCAGCAGAGCATTATGCCTCTTGTTTGCAGTATATCAACAGACCCATCGAGCTTTACGGGGACCCATGGGACTAATAATGTATTGTTCTGTTTTTTTTAGTGGAAAAGTTTTTACAAGAGGTACACACACAAGGTCACCAAGGTGCACAGGGAGTGCAGGCCATTCCTACAGGTGCACATATTCGTGATGATGAACAGGTATGCTTTTTTAGCAAATTTACACACAAAAAAAGCTATTATCTTCAAGTCTTGAGATTTGATAATTCTTACTGGAGGATAATTTGTACATACATTATAGGAGCATTTACAGTATAGTAAATGTAGAAATTGTTGCCTGTTTCTCTTTCATTGAGTGACCTTTGTAGTGTCAGTAGTTACTGACCTGTAGTAATAATATTAACTCAAAGACATGTATATGTACATTTAAACTCCACACAGTTGTGGTGTTTGGTTAGATCAAACACTTGTGTATGATGGGTATGTAATGTGGGGTATCTGGTGTGTCACTGCATATTGTTTGAGTGCCAGTTGACATGCACTGCCACTGACAATTAGCCCAGTTTTCGTAACATTTAAACTCCACACAGCTGTGGTGTTTGGTTAGATCAAACACTTGTGTATGATGGGTATGTAATGTGGGGTATCTGGTGTGTCACTGCATATTGTTTGAGATCCAGTTGACATGCACTGCCACTGACAATTAGCCCAGTTTTCGTAGTCATATGGATCCTGATTTAAATTCACAGTTGCAAATAACATAACAAAAATTGAGATGTATGTCTTTAGTTTGCGATGTGCCTTTTTCTCCTTCTGAGGTAATTCCTCTTTTTGTGATGGAAATTATTGTTTCAAGGTGTTATGAATTTTGTTTTAAATTAACTTGTAACATGATGTTTTAGTGTATGTAGGAGGTTTTCTTTCCATGTTCCATGTCAGTCACATCCTTGAAAAAGCACATCGATACAAAGTGGTCATCTGGCTATGTAAGGTCATTAGACAAGTCATGATGTCAGCACCACCAGGCAAACAAAAAAAGATTGAATTTCAGCCTCATTAAATCATGAACCGAGCCTCTGTGGTGATGTTTGTTCAAACTGAAGATTCCTTGTCCACTTGATTGGATATTGTGAGCAAAATTATTTTTGCAGTAATGATTCTGGGAATCATATTTTTCAAAAGATTGATGATTGTGCAAAATCTTGTTTGAAAGAGGGATGGGTATCCAACTTTTTTTAGCTATTGTAACACTACATTTTTATAATTTACATGTGACCTCTAAACGTCAAAGATCAAAGTCATTTGGACCTTTGAAATTTTCATCACAAAGAGATCTCAAATATCTTTTACCCTTGTATTCAGATAGAGAAATTCCATTTCTCTCTGGCTGTCCCTGTGATAGGGCATTGGGTGCAAAATTCTTTTTTCACCTGGTAAAAACAACCGTCAAACAGCACCAGTTGACCCATAACAGGCTGTTTAATTACCATTTTTGGTCAACAGATAATTTCAAATTTCTGTTTGGAAAGTGAGTTACGTAGTTACCACACTGGAATTTGGCTTCCAATCTTCATTACGCATGAGCAGACCTCTGCCTAACGTAAATACAACGTAACAACAGATTGTTATGCCTCACTATAAAAGTGACTGTCTTAACGAGATCCTTCAGTGCCTGATGAGAATCATTCGATTCGAAACGCGTCGCACAATTCGCCTCATTCTTTGGCTGCTTGCCTTGTCACTAGCTTATTAATTTTGATCATGTTGGGTTCAAATTGTAGATATTGTAACACTACACATTTTTGGAATTTACATGTAACCTTAAAGGTCAAGGTCATTTGGCCTTTTGTAAGTTTCATCTAGGCATAACTTGGTCAATTTTCATGGATGGGTCTGTGTGAAGCTTGTTCAAATGTTCACATTCCAATGATTTTTGGATTTTCTATGATTTTTTTTCAGAAATCTTTAAAAAAAAGTTTTAATAGGAAAGTTTAACATGGAAATTTCTTGTTATGGTTATAACTTAAATAATAAAGTGGATGGCATTGATTTATTTTCAAGGTCACAGGCACAAGAAACAGGCTCATATAGGTGCATTTTTACACAGCACCAGTCCTAAGGGCAAGCTAGCTTGATATTTTGCTTGTACTGTGCTCTAACTCGCATGTCTATCCATTCAATTCTTGCCTGCAAAACCAAATTTTTGAATGCCTCAAGTACAAGTGCTATAAAAATTGATAATTTCACTTGTCTCTTGCAATGTGAATTTGTGAGCCCTGGCATTTCAAGAGCCAGTGGACATTGAACATTGATATTTATTTCATATAAACATGGAAGGTTGTGCCCAGTATTCAATAATAAATACAATCCTTTTGGTACATCTTGTTCTTAACATTTCAAGAGCCAGTGGAAATTGGGCATTGATGTTAACACCACAGAAGCATGTCACTTGCCATGGAAAGTGGCGTGGGAATATAGGCATATACTCTTGGTCAAGGGCTGTCTGTGGGTCTGTCCAGCTTTCACTCCAGACAGAAGCCTAAATAATACCAAACAGCTTCCCCGGGAAAAAAAGTATGATGTGGTTGGGGACATGATCCTTTGGATCTGTCTTGTGTGGTGTTATATCTAATTTTTCTTTTTCAGGCACTATACTTATTGCTGCAGTGTGGACACAATGTTGAAGAGGCAGTCCGTAGGCGGAAAATGCAGGCAGTACCACCAACAGGTCAGTTTTCAGATATTGTTTAGAAATATCTTATTAATTGAGGAATTTTGGTACCTTCTCAGCCTTTAGGCTGCAGAGGTTATGCGAACACTCATGTCCGGCCTGCCGTAAACAATTTGCTGGTCAATATGATAGCATTAAGTTAGTCTCTTGAATTTTTTTGGACATGTTCGCTGAAGGAAAGTGTAGGTTCCTTTCATTATGGGTGCTGCCACCTACAGGATTACCTAATACACAGGCCAAAAAGTGGAGTGTCCTTGATTTGTGATGGATCTTTATGAAATTTGGTGGAATCGTTTGGAAGGCTAATATAATCCAAATAGTATTGGTGGCACCACCTATAGGTGAACAGCAAATTTAAGGTAATATGTGTTCAGTTCTATGAAATTCATTATCATGAGAAATAATCAGGTTAACTTAATCAAATATCACAGCATATGTGTATCATGTCTGAAAGTATATTACATAATATGGGTGACCTTCACCTACTTCTTAAAGGTCACTGAGGGAATACATTATCTTTACATGTGAACATATATGCATTTTACTATTACAGAAATACTATACAAAAAGGTTAATGATATGTGGCGTCCTCGTGGCGCCATTGGTGGTTTTCAATGAAACTAACATTATTGGTGTTAAAAAAGACATTAAATTCAGTATTGTGATCATAAAGAAGGAGCTTTGAAACTTACACCAACTATGCATTGGGTCACTGGTCAACTTTTGTGAAAATTTAAATGACCTATTTTTGAAGGTCATAATACAATTGCATATGTCATTGATAATTGAGAAGTGCAAAATATAGATATAAGTGAGCTAGGGTTACTAAATTGAAACAAAATATGCATTGTACACGAGTATTCATATGTTATGCTCGATGAATGACCTTTGATCTACATTTTTAAGTTCACTGATGGAAAAAAGTGCAAAAAAAACTAATGGCCATTCGTAGGATCCTTAACATGTCATGGAACTCGATGAAGTGTGAGAATGTTTGGGGGGGGGGGGTGGCAAAATGTTGAAGTATTGAGATTTGGTGGTGCCACCGGTTAGTCAACCCAAAATATCAGGAAATATGTTTTGAGATTCATTATCATCAGAAAGAATGAGACCATGATGATTCTAGATGTACATGCATTATTAATGTATACTATGTGATTTTCTTTTATGACATAATCTGGAGGAGCTTGATCTTCTGTCCCAAGGTCACTCTGGACATAAAGTTAAGGACTCGCTCACTGTTGTGTTGGTACATGCAACAATATCCATCACAGGAATTGCACTAATAAGCTATGATTACATGTGGAGCAAAGTGCCATCTGGTGGAAAAGTCATGCACTAAAATCACATGAGCTTTATATGTACCATCAGAACTTTGAAATGAAGATGTGGGCCTCTTGTTTTCTAGATTGAGACAAGTTTGAAAGAATGAAGGGCTCCCTGTAACCTTCCTTGAATTAAGCAGAGCAGAAATTTATCAGATGATTCTGTCAGCAGCTTGCTTGTGAAGTAGTTCTTACAAGATAGCTACTTGTATTCTGGTTCTTTTCTATTGTTTTTGTACTGTGGATTTACATAGATTATCAAGATGTAATCAGCATTGATATTTCTGCCTTTATTCAGATCCAATGAGTTTATGGTCAGAAGAAGAATGTCGGAATTTCGAAAATGGACTTCGGACATATGGGAAGGACTTTCATCTAATTCAACAGAACAAGGTGAGTTCCAAAGCAACAAGCAACAGTGCAATGCACCTTGTCCTAACAAATTTTCATCTTTATAGTCCCCTGTGCGCAGAGGTTTGTGAATCATTATGTCGTCTGATCGTTCCCCAATTCTTCCAAGTGCAGGAATGAAACTATCTACATGGGCATATACTGCAATTACATCTTGGCATCAGGGTAAATTTGAAAATCTCTAAGGATAAGGCCACGTCTTTTTCACTTTGAAAAGAAAGCATTTACATGTACATTTAATCGGCTGGTAGTAGCTGCTTACCCATAGGCTAATAAAATTGGGACCTATCTAAAGATATCAGGCATCTGTTTGACAAATTGACTAAAGAATGTTTAGATTTCCTGTTTTGATCAAATGTTTAAACGCCATGTAACACCAGCCATTGATTGAAAATTTAGAATAAATTTGGCTGAAGAAACCTGAGTCACTTTAGCCAAATTGGCTATGCCTGAATAAATCCTACTGCTGGCCAAGACATATTTAGTTCCACTGTCCCTAATGGATACTCAAGATACTAGTCAAAAACTTCCAGCATAAATAGGTTCCCACTTAATGCAGGGATACTAAAATATAGATAAAAGTCATAGAATTATTACAGATCGTGGCTAAGTTAATGAACAGAACAATACTTTATGTAATAATTAAGCTTTGGAAGTTTCAAGAACAGAATGTATAACACACTCTTGTAAGGACTTTTCTTTTGATATGCTGACAAAAACAAAAATTGAGACTTAATGTCAATGCTCCAAGTGTTTCGAGGATGAATCCATTTTACAGAGATATTACACGCTGCTGCAGACCTAAATTTACCTCAGCCCATTGTCTGCATTTTAACACTGGTTTCTGTTTTAACAGGTCCTATTTTGTATTGGTAAGGTTTTAAACGTATCCAAGTCACGAGCTGGGTCTTGGGGAAAAGCCTTTTTTACAAGCTTCTCCATGTGGAGAAGGGGTATCTTTTTTGGGCTATTCATCTGTCTGTGTACTCAGTAGATGTCACCATTCTATGTCAAAAATGCCTTGACAGATTTTGCCCAAGTTTTATACACAGGTACCTAATGGGGCCAAGATTAATTGAAAAAATTTCTGGGTCACTCTGACGTATTTGGTTGGTACTGTAACCCATATTGTGATGAGAATGAGTAGGGTTCTCAGAGTGCTAGGTCAAAGTCTGCTTGGCCCTCAAAGGTGTACCTGCCTCATGATATTTAAATTCATAGTGAAGTTTGCCAGCTGGTATCTTAGTGGTGTCCATAACCTGTGTGCTTGAAAACTTGAATTCTCTGGAATGTCAACAGACTAAGATGGACTTACGATATTTTTGGATCAGATGACCCATACAATCAGTCATTCAGACATATTTATTGACAACAACATGCATCATGATTTGCCTATCTTACAACCAAATTTGTTGCTCAGTATATGTAAAATGCCAGGATGGACGTTGCTGTAATTTTGTATATCAAGTAAATCATCATAATAGGTATGGTGGGCAAACTGAGGGGTGTGAGTCCCAGGGTACAGGAGGCATCCATAAACAACAGCATTCACATTTCTGTTTGTTTCAAGTATATTTAGTGGCATTATTTGTGAGTTGGGTTCAGTTTTAATTACTGTCATGATAGCAAAACATTCAATTCAGTAAAGATGCCAGACAAGCTACGTACATCAACATGGGGGAAAAAAACAATACACAAAATCTACTGTGCTGCCACAATGGTTGAAATTAGAATTTTGATGCATATAGTTCTCTGCTTTGATGCCCAATACAAGCTCAGGGTATCAGGGTATCCTTGCTATGCTTTGAGCAATAAAAGAATGTCTGGAGAGAACTGCAACATGTTTTGCTGAAATTTTAGCACAGAGAAATGATGGGGCAGTTGTGAATCAACAAACTTTAAAATTTTATCCTTGAAATCCTCATGAACAAATAGGCTTAAACTTGTTAAACAGTTGTAAATTTATCCTATGGTATATTTTGCTGTTATATTTCAGGTGCGGACAAGATCAGTTGGAGAGCTGGTTCAATTTTATTATTTATGGAAGAAAACAGAAAGACATGACATGTTTGCCAACAAGACAAGATTAGAAAAGAAAAAGTATATTCTTCATCCTGGTGTAACGTAAGTAATAGTATACATCACTTAGAATGGTCAGATATTGCCTATAATATAGTAATTGTTACTAACCTAAATATGTGTAATATACAAGTATGAAGTTCATGCAGTTTAGACTTGGCTTTAAAAAAGGAAAAGTTATCAGATACAGTCGTGATATTAGGCTCAAATGATAAAACCAGTACAATCCATTCAACACTACAGATCAAGAAGATACATTCTGTAAATTTGAGAAGTAAAGATATGCAAACTGATATCTGATGCAAATAAACATTTCTAGAATTGTTTTCATAGGCCACTGATGTGTGTATATTTTGGATGAAGCTGTTCATAAACAAGATCACAGTAATTGATGGGACACCATAGTTTCTGCTTTGCAATGGTATAAATTTGGAATGCATGGAATTTAGAGGTCATCCAAGTGTTGATCACTGAAGAAAGTGTATCCCTGCACGTTACCAAAGGGTGCTGGGTCTCACTATGTCATGAAATAGGTGATGTATAACATTTGTGTTATTCTATGGTATTTTCTTTGGAGACATTAAAAATTGACTTGTTGGCTAACTTATTCAAAAAGCAACATTTTTTGTTCCCACCACCACCACCACCACCACCACCACCACCCACAACTTTGTATTAATATATTATTGTTTCCTTTGAGTCAGCAGGGGTAAGTGGCAACATTACTATATTGTAATGGGGTGGAGGGGGGGGGGCTGTTGGAGAGGATCAGTGGTTGCCTGGAAGGAAGCCGTCTTACAAACTAGAACCAAAATATTGTGTTCTGTCAGAAGGCTCACCAAATAAAGTTTTTATTCTAAGACCAAGAAAGGAATCATGATTTCAGCTTTATTGCAGGTTCCACTGAAGTAACTCCTTTCAGGCAAACTTTGCACCCACCACAGCACCATATGGCAGATGTACTGTATTGTTTGAGCATATTATTGCATCTGGTAATCAGATGTAAATTGCCAAGCTTTATTCTTATTGGTCTGTTTTGTTCATTACAGGGACTATATGGACAGGTTTTTAGATGACCAGGAAAATCCAGCTCCTGTGAGAGACAGATCATCGAGTCCTAACATCAACTCTTTAATATATGGAGATCCTAAGCGACAAAATTCACCTCACAAAATATACGAGGATGGGCTACATGCCACATCTGACAGCAACACCATGTTTTCACCCATCAAACTTAACCCTGAGCTCAATACTGCCCTGCCTACAACAGTGTCCATAAATGCAGAGCTGCGTCAAGGACAACAACAGAGTGCAGAAAACATTGTACATATTGCAAACTTTGCACCCACCACAGCACCAGCTGTCAGTAATTCAACAGAAAGTTCATGGATAGAATCAGAACCCAGTCCCAAAAGACTTAAAACAGAATGTGATGAAAAGACAGTGTTAGATAATAGTGCACCCTCATTACTATGTACAGGAACAGGGGACAATGCTGTATCAGCTGAGGCTGAACAAACAAGTCACAGTGACAGTAATCATGTAGGGAACGTGGCTCTATCTATTTCTAGTGTCAATTCTGTGCATAGTATAGGAGATAATAATATTAGCTCAATAGCATCTGAGTCTTCAGCAATTGCAGCGGCCCAGTCGATGGCACAGTGATTTCATGTGTGGTGTACATTCCAGGACCAACATAAGTTTTCCACAAAAAAGATGTGATGCTGAAGCACTTTGTGTTACATCATCACTGTTCAATACTTAAGTGGCACTTTTCAACATCAGAAATATGTTGGTTTTATTTTGACAGTAAACATATAAGGGACTGCGGAGTGCTTGTCATTTTCTCATGGTATGGTTATGCACAAATGTGACAACAGAGTAAATGAATCAGTTTGTTGCCCTGTTATGCAAAGGCAACCAAGCAAACACAAGAAGCATCAAATTCATTGTTCTTTCAAATCATGACATTAGTGTTTAGTTCTGTAGTTCACTTTGCTTCTTCACTAATTGTCAGTTTTATGTTACATTAAAGTATCCAGAGTGACCTCAAGACTTCTTCATCAGGCTAGTCCCATATGACTAGATTCTGTTGAAAGAGGTTATGAAAAAAACAAAGAAAACAAAAACAAAACAAAAAAAAAAAACTAGCTTTATTGGATCAGAAAAATATCATTTTGATAGGTTTAAATGCTTTTGACATTCAAAACAGGCGTTAAAGATGGAGGTAAAGAGGTAGAAAGAAACCTGTACAGTATATAAGATACTTGCATGTAGTATTTGGTATCACAGATGGTAGTTTAGATCAAGTTTCTTGTGCACACAAAACAGTATACGGAACTGATTTAATCTGGTACAAAGCCATGCTTTCATAATCCTGGAAGTGCAGTTAGTAAAATGAGAGCAGTTATATTTCAGCTGCATATCTTTCAAAAACATTAACCACAACCTTAACAATGTAGTGACAAAACAATTGATGGGAGTAACTTGTACAGAACGTGCATCCCTGAAGTATCACCAGTGGTACATATTTGTTTGGCGGACAGACAAGCTTAATTTTACTTCATTGAGTTTGGTAGGGAAACATAAACAGTAATGGCAATTACTTGATCAGTGATCTTTTTCATTATTATTCTGTCTCACAAAGGAAACCTAGCATCTTAATCTGTGTCTTCTTTCCCTTTGGACAGTGAATTGCTTGGCATATGAATCTGAACTTTCAAATCAAGTTATATCTTTTTCAGCATGGGGGGAGTACAAAACTGGCATAAAGGAAGCATAGATAAATTGGAAAAGGAGGGGCTTTTGTAGTTGCATTATTACAAAAATCCTAAAGAAACCTGTACAGTATGTAAGATACTTGCATGTAGTATTTGGTATCACAGATGGTAGTTTAGATCAAGTTGCCATGATGAGTTAAGGCACTACAGATTGTCTGTGGTGGATATTTGATGAAAGTTGCAGCTCATGCCTTGTTCAATCTTACCACAGATCCTTCTAGTGGTTCCCCCCCCCCTCCAGCTTGCAAGAAAAATTTAAAAACTTATGTCAACATTCACAGCTCATGAAAAGGCATTGTTTGGAATTGGCTTGTTGTAGCGCTAGAAAAGCTTGACCCAGAAAGTTTTGGTGTTGTCTCTGCCTCAGTCAGGTACTTTTGGAACAGAATGTTACGTAGCAAAGACTTGGACACTAGGCCAGAGTCCACCAACATACAAAACCAGATTAGATGCTTGCCGTTAAGAAAGACATATCTGAATAGAGAATTGCTGTGGGGCAAGACATCTCCCTGAAATTAAATTACACCGTGGCACTTTAGATTTACAGAAACTGTTACTTTTCAATTCTTTCAGGTAAATGCCGGTGAATTTATGGATGTCTCAAAAGCAGCCTGCAGTGGTCCATGTGACCTGCAAGCAGCCTGTTTTGTAGTTGTTGCAGTTTTGTTGATAAAATAACAATGTTTAAAGATGTTTTAATATAGTTTTCTATTGTTCAAACTATGTGACACAAAAGTATCTAGAATGTGGAACTTGGTGATACCTGAGGATCCATGTTATATTTATTGTAGAGAGTAGTTAGCAGTAGGCAATATGCAACTCATTCTGATGGCTTCCACATTATTTTTGGAAAACCAATGCCATTATTGATACAGACTTCTGTTGAACAGAACTCGCAAGTAAATGTTAAAAAAGAAATTTTATTTTAGATAAAGGTTGATGTAAAAAAAACATGAAAAGACAGATACTTTGTACAAAGTTATGATGATTATTCTTTTCCTGTCAGGAACTGACATTTTCTCCTGTGCATCCCTAATGAAGTGAATGCTTGCTAAGTTAATTCTTGTACATTGTATATTTGTTCCTGTTGGAATGTAATGATATTGGTTCAGTTGGAATCATTGGACATGATTGTAGAACTAGCTTAGGTAGAAATTGCTCTTTGTAGCCAGTAGATACTTTTTCTTTTTTCCTTGATTTGTGCCGAGTGGTTGTTTTTCCAATGAAATGCTGCCAATATGTGGTGCCTTCAAACCACATCACTCTGTTTCTCTGCAAGTTGTTACTGTATATAGCAAACCACTGCTTCAGCTAACCTCTATAGATGTGATGTGAAAACCCCTTGCAAAAATACTTCTGGGCTGATTTGGTTGTATGTCATCAATTTTTTTTTATGAGGTGAGACAAAACTTTGCAGACTTGTTTATATGGGCTGAGTGCATACTTAATGCAGTGTTGCTGGTACTGTGCAGCAAGAAATGGTGACAGGATCTTGAAAGACGTGCTTCATATGTAGTATTCACAGCATCTGGTTGTAGCAGCTGCAGGAGATCTAGACATTCAAAAGATAGATTTGGACTTGGTATAAACGTTCCACACATTAGTTTATGTTTGGAAGTATGTTTCAAAGTGTGAGTTTATGCCATCCCAAGAATTCAGCAATGTTAAACTAACATTGTTACTTGCCGTTACACTTGCTTCAGCATACACACGTTAACTGAAATTCTGACTACACATGCAGCCTTTATATGTGCATCTTCTATATTGAACAGTCACAGTTTACTGCAATTTTGAAAAATTATGCAAATCAGAATTTGAACCTGAAAGTGGTTATGTATCAAGACAAATTAATTTGAAGGGACCATAAAGTGGTTCAGATCTGAAGGAAATTAATTTTAGGGTTGTAGAAAAGGTAAAATTGTCTTGGTTTTGACATTGATTATGTGACTCTACTGAAAAGATTTACTTTTTTCACACAAAAAAACAATACAAAATTATGTTTTAACGGAAAAAAAATATGTTACAAGTTTCATTGTTGTGAACGTTGAAAAGCCATAGGTCTTGCCCTGTTAGAGTGTGAGATCATAGAAATGCCCTGGTGTAGAGTGGGTTAATACGTCTTAAATGTTCATGCAAAATCCTGTTGCCATATGCCTATTTGTGTGTGCAACTGAAAGTAGCATGTTTGTCCCTTTTTTTTTTTTTTTTTTTTTTTTTTTTTTTTTTTTTTTACTTTTTTTTACTTTTAAAATTTATTGTTTTATGAAGATGAGACATTAATTGGAAAAGCATTTTTGTTTTATGTGAAATTTGAAAAACTCGTGTTGGGGTTAAATTGGAGCATTGCTGATCATTTATTGTTTCTGTCGAGGCTAGCTCTGCCATGTAGACTTTACCTCAACTTGCTTTAGATTGTAGGTGTATAATTGCAGTGTTTTCACTGTAGCAAGGGAATGCTGAGAAATTACTGCCAGGACTACAAAGTGGGGTGCAAATGTGCTATTGACTTTTTATTTTTTAAATTTTGATGACCACCAAGTTGTGACAATGGTATATGATAAGTATATAAACTCAAAAAAAAAAAAAAAACAACACACAAAAAAACTGCCTTTTGCTTTGACAGATGAGCTCCATGTAGACGTCCATATCACAGCTTGAGGTAAAGCATGTGTGCCAGGGTGTTGCGTAATTATTCCTGTTGGCTTCCAGTGAGTATCTACTGCAGGCCAGGAGAACTGGGGACCAAGGTGTAGAACAGCTAATATGCCCATCATACAGAGCTCTTGTATCGAGTGCAGTGTTAAATGTACACCGATTTTTGCTGAGAGTGAACTTGTGGAACACCTCTGCTTATATGTAAATAGTGATTCCAAGAGACAGCATTTACTTGGTAGAGAAGCCATATCTGCCTGGTGTCACCCCTGCTATGTATAAAGCCTGTACAAAGCTGCATGCGTAATCCATCTCATTTTCGTGAATACATTGGCCTCTTGGAGAAAAGATGGGAGAAGTTCTTACAGTATTGATCTGTACTAAAACTAGAATATAAAATTATCAAATCTATTTATTATCATGTACATATTACAGTAGGCATGTAGTGCATTAAGTCCAATAAATTGGAATTTTTATAGTGAAACATGATTATCTGCATTTGTGTCTGTTTTATATGTGGCGGTTCCTGACCTCCATTCCCCTTGAGCAATGATACTGGGTAACTTCATTTTAGCTCTGCTGACCACAGGTGGCAGAGCCTATGCGATTACTCCTATCTGCCTGTCCATCCAGAAAACTTTGCTTGTGAGCATGGTACAGTGCACAGTTTTCAAGATAGCCCGACATAACTTTCAGGACTTCTCAAGTGTATGAAAATTTAGGTCAAGTTTGATATTGATGGTGCCAGCTACAATATGCAATATATGGGTCAAAATGGGAAAATCTTGGGACTGCTGTAGCATCCTTAATGTTCGAAAGATCCTCATGAAATTTAGTGGGATGGTGAAGGAGGTCAGAATCTCAGTTGCATTTGATACTTGTGATGCCACCTATAATTTAATGAAAATCGTGAGCCAAAATATGTTGAATGATACAAAATTCCATATCTTGAAAAGTAATTGAATTAGACTTACAAATTTATAAGATGTATAGGCCATGTTCAATGTCATGTTGTGTATTATCAGTAATATTGACGAATTTTTGTTAGGTCTCCGGGCCTGTAAAGTTCAAAGAGGTGATTTTGTAATGGCAGGGTGTGGCTTGGACATCAATGACAAAGAGAAATTAGCCTCCAGATCAAAATTGCACTTGATTACATTGTACATAAAACTGCTTGGTCGCCTGTTTTGGGTCACCATGACCCAAAAATCATGGACTTTGACGCTTGTCCCAAGTTTGTTTTTCTTCAATAACTCGAAATGTCCTACCCAATTTGAACAAACAGACCATGTATGGAAAGTTGGATGTGGGGCACACATTTTGAACTGTAACAATTTTTTAATCTTTTAATCCATGTTGAAGGTCCAAGGTCAAATGGCCAGCTGGAATGTAGGGGTCATCTTGTGAATGCTCTTCACCCCCCAGTTTTTTAGTTGGGCCCATATAACTTTAAGGACTTATAAAGTGTATGACAATCTTTGTCCTGTCAATGTTGGTGGGGCCACCTATAGTATATAATATACTTGTCAAAAGTGAAAATCTTGCGACTAGTCCAGCACCCATAATTCTTTCTGGAACTTCATGAAATTGAGTTGGATTGTAGATGTCAAAATCTTGGTTGCTGGCTTATGATGCTAGTGGTGCTACCTATAATTTGAAAACAGTTACGAGTCAAAGTGTCTTGAAAGATAAAAAATTCAACCTCGAAAAATACTGTAATTAGACATTTATAGCATGTATAGATCATGTCCAATGCTAATATGTTCCAGAAGATTGGTTACTTTCACATTTTTTTGTATTTCATTTTTGCCTTTGACTTCTCACAAACTGCAAATTCGATCCTTTTCAACCTGAGTGGGACTGTACCTGGACTTGGTCTCCACCAAATTTGTTCACTACATGTTGGTGCAGTTATTTTCTGATTTTTAGCAAATTATCACAGAAAAAATATGGTTAGGGGATATGTACATGCTAGCATTGTCAGTGTGCAATAGGAATAGCAGTAAATCTGAGATAGTGGCTAATATTGTAGTAATTTTATCTACTATGTGCATGGTTACTTTTAAACACTGCATGTAATGGAAAAGTGCCTGTCAGATTGCTTTCGGTGTTGTTGATTTTGATCTAGAATGACATTGAAAGGTCAACCAACATAGTGGCCAGTATCTTGGTAATGGTGGATCATGGGGCTATGATTAGTATTAATCACTAAAAGAAAAGTACCTATGAGGTTTCTTTTGATGTTAATTTTGACATTGAAATGTCAAACAGATATACTGGCATATATCTGGGTAATAGTAGATTCCATCACTTTTCATTTACAAAATGACTTGTGAACTGTATGAGTGAAGACTGATACCGCAAGCAGTGATGATGGCCTTAAACATAAGTGATGCTGATATTATGCTCAAGTTCATAGTACCACTTCAGTCTGTCTATGCAAGGTCAGCTGAGCACAGGACTGCCACAATCCTCTTGTTCTTGGGTTTATTTATTTATTTTTTTTTGGGGGGGGGGGGGGCGGTGAGCTGCTGTTCAGGAGTTCCCTCCCAAACAGAGTATGGTTCCAGTTCAATATTGTTTTAAAGTAAGCATGTTGAAAGTCCACTATTCATGTGCTTGCCATACACAAATACCACTTGTATTATGGCAGTGGCAGGCATGGTTATACATATGGGTCCCAGTCACCAGAGACCATTTTTACAGCCACCAAAAATGATCTTAGAAGACTGGTGGTCCCTCGTGACAGGTAGATTAACATGGGAAGCATAGGATTTGGGAATCTAAGCTTAAGTGGAGGATGGGCAATTTGCATTGTGTGCACTTACCAGTGAAGATTGGTCTCAGGAGAAATTGACAAATGGGTCACAATTAATGACTAAGTAAACTAATTTGAACCAAAGCTGAGACAGCCCAAAACGTGTTTTGAGCTGGGTCTTTGACAATGGTTCTGATGAAGGGCATCTATAAGCATGATAAGAATTATAATACAGGTTGTAGTTGTCTTTGATTTGTAGGTCTCAAGGTCACTGTGATTATTTCTCAAATTTTGTAACATTCCTCTATCAGGGCCAAGTAAGTTGAGACTGAACATGGGTGACCTTGATCCAATTTCAAATGTTACTGGTGAGAATGCAGTGCCTTTACCAATAAAAGAAAAAGAAAGAAAGAAAGAAAAACAAAACTCCAGTTCTATTTGGCAATACATATATCACTAAATCATTTAGCAATATCATCAAATGTTTAGAGATATTGCCAAATCATTTGCGATACACTAAATATTCAACAATATCGCTAAATGATTTAAAGGTATTGCCAAATCATGTAGTAACACACCTGTATCCCTAAATATGTAGGATTTAGCAATATTGCTAAATGGTATAGGAATATTGCTAAATGATTGTGTGATATTGCTAAATTATTTGGTTATATCACTTATTAACATATTTATAGTGATATTGATAAAACATTTAGCAATATTGCTAAATCATTTAGCGATACCGCTAAATGTATTTCCGCTTCCTATCCTATTTTTGTTCAATATGGTTGCCAATTGGGAGGCAAAAGTGCAATGGCTTCATACTCCCAAAGTGTTCCATCCAGAATACATACTGTACACTCAACCTATGGTCCATCTCTCTGCTGAAAGGAGGAATAAATAGGTCATTAACGTGAACTCACTGGGCTTCTCCAGCCAACTTTCTCTAGGTCCAAAAATTGATATGTGTGTGGAGGCCAGGGATAGACCTCTCGCCACTTGATCAATACCTTCCTGAGTAAAAAAAGATATTTAAAAGGGGAGACAGCAGCCCCCATTTCACCAGTTTTTATAACAGGGACTGGACAACATCCATAGACTGGAACAATGTACATTTTCATATCATTATATTTGTGTCTTATCATCTAGAACCACTTCCTGGTAGTTGCTACCCTATTCCCCAGTCAGAACTCTTTACACTCCATAAGCTAACCTGTCACTGTCTAACCTATATTAACATGGAAGTACTATTGTCCATATTGCACACGTTCTTCTGTAGAATATTGACATAGGCTGCATAGCCCGAACAAATTAAAGGGTCTTCAGCAGGTAACTACTCTAAACATGTTTTGGAGCCAGTACCCATACATGTCTCTCTGTGAAGCGGTTACTTGGCTAAGCTTCAGCAGAGACAACCTGCATAATGATGAAAAAATATATGAACATGTCAAATGATGCATTAGCTAAATAAGTGAAGCTTTACAGCTTCAATATGAATAAAGAATATCTGTCAAACCAAACATAATTACTAAATTTGTATAGAACAAGTTCAGATAAGAATAACTTGAATTATCCCTGAACCTGTATGTACCCTTTCTAGTTGGATAGCTTACCTTAGTTTAACCACCTGCTAGTATGGAACTGAAGTAGAAACAAACTGGGGAATTATATTCAGTCACAGTGATTATAAAATAAACAGTTACAGCTAGACCACCTGTACAAACCGAAGGAAACCGTAACAAGCACTGTAACAATGGACATCCTGCACCAGAAATGTAAGACAAACCCCGTGATGACACCTACTACTCACTTTGAAAGTCTCCAAACAATAAAGCGCTATTTCACTGCCAACCCTGAGTTAACGTTTCAACTCAATGGGTCAAGTTTGTCACATTTGAATAAATACTGTCAAATTTGAGTCATTTTTGACATTGAGTAAATGTGTACTAATGGGCATGTCAGAAAAGAATAAGAGTCATTAGCATTTTATTTTCAAGAACATGTTATTAAAATATAATTTTTCTTAACTAGATTCTAAGTACAATTAGGCAAACTTGTAACTACTGTAGGCCACACAACCTGACAGAAAACATCTAAGCCTGAAATGTCTGAAAGGTGAATAGTAAAACAGAATGATGGCAAAAGATAAAATTAAGTAGCAAAACAGGCAAGTCTAAAATCTCTAAAATTATTGAAGCCAAACTTTCTAACAATCTCTGAATATTTTGGTTCTAGATGCAGAGTCCTGAAATTTAGACCAGTTCTCAAAACTTTGTGACAAAAATGTATTATATCCGAATACTATGGCAATTAAAGTCCAGCAGGCTATGCCCAAAATAGTATCATGTGGTCGCCAGAATATTTCAAAACTGTCCTTTAACACTTCACAAAACACTGATTTAAGTCCTTTCTAAACCCTAGGAGGGCTCTTAGCACCATGCTGTGTAAGATAACAATTGGTTCAACTCTTGAGATGACCTGCTTTCTCCCAGTACCTGATACACAGTGACCTGCTGACAATGTTACTGCACAGGTTAGATGTGCAATAGGTAAGGTCAAAATTAACTGGTTCTTGTGGGTTCTAAGTAGAGGGCTCTGTAGGCAGGCGGGCTAGGTATGTATATTTCCATTAGTTTCCATTGCAATTTGCAACTATGTAACTTTAAAACTGCTCTTCTTAGAAACACCAAATTTGTGGTAAATGGCTGTATACCATTAAAATATCTCTTGTACATTTGATAACTTTTGCTTCAAAACCATGCAACATATTGAATATTACTTTAACATAGAATCTTATGGGAGTACACATCTCTAGCCCGCAAGAATTCTGTGTATTGAGTTGTGTATTACACATAAAATTGCTAATGCGACCTCTTCTATTAGCAGTGGACAGTCCTACCCAGCAAGGATACTGTTACACTTTCTCAAGTCCATGGACTTGCACATCATGATGGACATGTTATACTGGTGGCCATTGCTGGTATGCTTTCACAACCAATTGGGCCACCTGGTGGGGTAGTTTCACCAGTCTATATTGATTATGTCTCGGGCTAGGAATGCTCCTCAGTGGGGGTGTCTCAGGTCCAATGTGTTGTTAGGCCTATCTCTACAGCCTTTTTGAGCTGAGAATACTCAACTCACAGATGCATCACAATGGAATGGAGCAAGTGCAAATCTCAACTCTGACCTCAGCAGTGGAAGTTTAATTTTCAGCATCAAAAAGCTGAACTACAAACCATTCATTTGAGTAAGTGCAGACAATCCCTACAGGGAAATCATGTACTGGTCCTGTTTGACAATCACACAATGGTGGCCTTTCTTTACAAACATAGGAGAGGAACTAGGTTGGAGAGGGTTCTCAGGACAATTTTTCTCTGGTGCCTGGAGAATGGCCCTCATCAAAATGTCCTGACCTGATGTACGTTAGTTGTTCACATGAGCATATGTACTAACGTCATTCCACTTATGCATTTTAACATGCAAATTAGGCTAGTATTCAAGCAAAACCTAACCAATGCTCACATAAACTAACTTTACAGTTGCAATCTGCTCATGTGACATTCCTGTACACCCCATAGAGTTTTAGCCTTGAAGTATCACATATCACCACATTGGCATGAAATGAGCAATGTGTGCATGTAGGATTTTGATTATACCTTTACAATTAACCTGGTGTTGCAGGTTAAGTAATCATCTCAGTTTACAAAAGTATATGAAATACATGCAAGTGTAGATTTGATTTTCAGTAAAATATAATAATGTTAACATTAAGAATACTTTGACAGACAGCTTTGGCTACTTAATATCAGCTTAATTGCCTATTGTTTTAATCTCATGCTGACTTTTCTGTTTTTTCTCACTCAAACTTATGATATACCATACTACTTATGATTACAGTTTTGACTATACATGTATATGCTATAATATCATTTACTCTGATTCCATGGTAAAATTTTGCTAAGTGCACAAACTAGCATGGTACTAACATGAGCACATTAAGTGATGCTTAACTGATAACAAATTTGCTCACCTGAACTTCTTGGGGTTGTGATTCACTGGCATGAGTAAATGTAAGCATTCACATAAGGAAATCACAGCAGGTGAACATGATGATGCTCATGTGTGCAACTTAATTTGCATATCATTATCATTTTCAGTAATGATTCAGAAGGTTTTGCTCCTGACGGATTTGTGAATGTTAAATTTGATACCAAAAAAAATAAAAACAAGTCATTATGTGATTCCAACAATTATAGAGGGATTGCTCTAGGTAGTATTTTGGGAAAGTTATTGGATTAGGTAATATTGGTTGAAAACTACGAGGTGCTCAACTCATCAAAACTTCAATTTGGTTTCAAACCGGGAAGTTCAACTAGACGTTGCACAATATACTCAATGAATGTGCTCAGTATTATAACTCACATGACACAGATGTGCAGTTTAGCTTTTTAGATGCCACAAAGGCTTTTGATAGAGTGGAATACATTAAGTTATTTACCCTGCTCATGGACAGGGGTATTTAATCCTGTGGTAGCTAGATTACTTACAGATATTACACGCATCAATGCGTAAGTGGCACATAGGGCAATGCGGCTGCTGACCCATTTAGCTGCTGAAATGGGGTCAAGCAAGGCAGTGTTCCATGCTCCATCTTATTTGGAGTTCATATAGATGAGCTACTGAAGCGTCTCAAAAATTCAGGATTTGGCTGTTATATCGGACATCTCTTTGTAGGATCTCTAGCATATGCTGATGATGCACGTAGTACTTATGGCCCCAACTATAATATCTATGAAGCATTTGTTAAATATTTGTTAAAATTTCTCTAAAGAATATAAAGTTCTATTGAATCCCAATAAATCTAGGCACATGGAAGAGGGCATCTGCAAGGAATATCCTGATGTAGTTCCAAATAGCTCATCCTAAAATGCACAGAGCTACTCTTGAGCATGTATTTAGTCAATATTGTTGGTCAAAAAGTTATTGTTGATAGTACACGTATTACAAAGTGCATAAAACAATTTCATATATTTGTTAACATTTTAATGGCTAAGTTTGGAAAGGTTTTCTGCAACAGTAGATATTGATTATTCAAAGCATACTGTATGCCCTTGTATAGATGTCAACTGTGGGACTTTGATGGTTTTTATGTAGCCCGGCAAAAAACAGTTTGATTTCTATGGAAGATTCACTACAGATGTCACTGTGAGCTAATACCATCAATTTGTAAAGATATGCCCATAAGTTCCCAGTTACACAAAAGATTTATCAAGTTTTTTCACAGGATCATAAACAGTGAAAATAAAATTGTACATATGTCTTCTTGCCCTATAGAAGGGATCCAGTCAGCAACATGCAATTTCTTTGGACTTAATTTTTTTTTTTAGGATGTATCCACAGATCAGTATCCAACTCTACTACTTCAGAGGATCAGCATATAGCCAAATTAATTAGGGAATTGTGTTTTGCTCAAGATGGTAAACTGGCCACAATTTTCACCAAGCAAGAAATGTGATTGTTTAAATATATTATGTACAACTTAATGTGTTACAGATTTTTATGAGATACTATCTTAACTTTTGCTACCATGTATAGCCTTTCTGCTGACTGACTGATACAATTACAGCTATATTGATGCCCTTGTGACACAAATCAATGATTTATATATGTGTGTGTGTGTGTGTGTGTGTGTGTGTGTGTGCGTGCGTGCGTGCGTGTGTATTCTCTGTCTCTGGATTTAATCTTTATTTTAACCATGTGAGTACAAATAAAGATTATGTATGGTCTTATTGACTTCATACCTGAGGCATATAGTAACCAGAAAGTTCAATTAGGTACTTCCTATAATTTGTGAATCAAGTTGTTGTCTGCCATTTTACCCAAATTTGAAGCAGCCATGTTCAGGCATTGAAATTTGACTTAAAGAGGGTGGTAGATCATAGGGCTAGCTCTAGCAGGAGATCTGTTTTTGCAGTTTGTGAGCTAGACTACATCAGATTCACTTAACACTAAAATGATCTCAATTTGAATGAAAAAATGAAAACAGAAACAAAAACAAAAACAAAAACAAAAAAAAAACAAAAAAAACTATGGCTTAATTATCAAACAGCCAATAAATATTGTGAACTTAGACTACTTCATGCCATCAGGGTGTGCGCTTCATGTTCTTCCTTTTATACTGCATTGAGAAATGTGCATCTCTCAAGTACAGGTAGATGCTGGGTTACTAGCTTTTCAAACTCAGGGAGCAGGTAACACTAGTCAGCTTTAAAGGCTCAGCTATTAGTGTCACTTGCTGTTTTGTGTTTTTGGGAATGACTTAGGCAATTATACTTTTAAATGGTGAGAGTTGCCTTTTCTACGTACTATCCCAGTAAGGCCTATACCTATTGAACACCATGGAAACCCAGGCAACCATTCCTGCTCCTTCACCCATGTTGCACCAAATAATAAGAAAAGCGATGTCATAGGTTATCAGGGATCCTGGGTTGATTCAGTCAGACTACCACCAGATGGTGCAACCCACAGCATATGTAACCTGGGCACGTAACCTTTGCTTCATCTTGGAGATCTAGTGGATCCTCAAAGTTACCAACTCTGCATGGTGTACTCCATAGCTGAGTACTATTAACAAATAAGGGAATAAATATAATTCCTTATTTGCCAAAAGCCAGTTAGGTAACTAATTGCTGAACAACAGGGTTGGCAATGTTGACAGGTGCTATAGGTACATGTAACTCAAGGGTAGATTTTGGCTTTAAGCTGGTAGATGTGCACTATGGTAGCATACATCTAAGAAAGCATTATTTATCTGCAAACCCGTTATGAGAGTTAGTACATGCCAACTATCCTAGTGCAAAAATATGTCAGCAATGCAAGACTGACATGATGCCCAAGTTCACAATTGAAGCAGGTGTGCAGCACTAATGTGAACATAGGTTAGCAGCTTCTTTACATGCAATCATGTAACATTTCAAGAACTAATTAAAACATGAAAATTTTAGTAATTTTGGTTTTATTGTAAGTACACTTACCACTTGACCACCATTGCCAAGACCTCTGTGTTTGGGTCGAATGCCCAAGAAATTGGGTTGAGTTCACTCACTTGATTCCAAAAACCTGAAGGTCCTGTGGCGCCATCTCTCAGTTCCTACGGATCTGATGGTGACTGGATCCTGGTGCCCATGCACTCCCTATCATCCTTCCTCTTTTGACGAGTGGTCAGTTGACTTCAGCTATGAGAAAGGGAGCAGGGTGGTCAGGTGGGCTTCTCTGGTGGTGAAGGGTTATGTTTACTTACCTTTACCAAAAATTACTAACAAGACGTTTGTGTCAACAGCCCATGCTCAGCTGACCTAGAGATCATCACACTTACCACTCTGTGCACTTGGGAAAGGATCAAGGTCATCCATGTAGGCCCTACTGAATAAGTCTGACCTTTCTGGAAGAACACTTACATATGCAACATCAAGGTCCCAGAAGTTCTCAAGTTATAGTGAAGAGTAAAATTCATGTATGTTGCAATGTGACCCCATAAATGAGGTCAAGGTCACTCATGTACTGTCTAAGCATGACCTTCATAAAGAAACATTAACATGTGCAACATCAAGGTCCTAACTCAAAATAGATCTCAAGTTATCAAGTGAACAGTAAATTTCATGTCAGTTGTCCTGTGACCTTCGGAATGAGGTCAAGATCCAAAAATCTCTGGAGCATGACCACTTGCATTAAATTGATAGACACTTATCAAAGGTACATCGCTATTAAGTTTGACACAAATCTGGCCAAAATTATTTAAGTTATAGATAGTACAAAAAATTCCCATGTTAAACTTTCCTATTTAAAATTTCCTATTTACAGATTTTCAAAAAAAAAAAAAAAAAAAAAAAAAATCCCAAAAATTATAAAAACCACAAAGCTCAATCCAACATGACCATTTGAAAAAACTTGATAGAGTCCCGCCCATGGTACATTGCCAACAATTTTGAAGTCAATCTGCTTGACAGTTTCAGAGAAGAAGTCAAAAACATGAATTAGCATTAGAATGCCCATTGACTTATATAGTAATAAAGCGAAAATGCGAATTTACCCTTAAATACCCGCCTTGAAAAAAAAAAAAAAAAATCATTAACAATGAAGAATCCATAGCAGTGCCACCTGGTGAACAACTTTGTTTGACCCTTCCACAAGAAATATATCCACCAACTTTCAGCTTAATTTGGGTGATGGTTCTGGAGGAGAAGTCGAAAATAGCAATAAATTGAAAAAAAAAATTGCAGTGCCACCTGGTGAACAAATTAAGAACTAGGACTCCCTAGGACTGTTCCTGCATGATATCAAAGCAATTGAGTAAGAGGTTTTGAAGAAGATAAGATTTGCCCAAAAAGAAAAAAAAAATCATAAAAAATAAAAAAAATCACTGGACCATGACCATTTGAATAAATCTGGTAGGAACCCACCCAAGGTATGTCGCCACCAATTTGAAGTCTATCTGGATGACGGTTTTGGAGAAGAAGTCAAAAATGTGAATGAGCATTAGAATGCCCATTGACTTACATAGTAATCAATCAAACCTTGTTTGGTGTATTTTACCGATAAGCACCCCCAATTGGAAAAATCCTTAAAAATCGGAAATCCACAGCAGTGCCATCTAGTGAACAACTTTGTTTGATCCTTCCACAAGAAACATATCCACCCAGTTTCAACTTAATCTGAGTGATGGTTCTGGCGTAGAAGCCAAAAATAGCAAAAACACACAAAAATCAGGAAAAACTGTAGCACCACCTCATGAACAATTAAAAACTAGGAATGTTCCTGTTTGGTATCAAAGCAATTAGGTGATTTTTTCAGGCTTCCCCCCAAAAATGAACCAATAATTTACCAAAAAATGAACCAATAGTTTATATAAAAAAATCTCAAATCACTGGAGCAGGACCATTTGAACAAACTTGGTAGAGACCCACTCAAGGTACATCCCCACCAAGTTTGAGGTGAATCTAGCAAGTAGTTTTGGAGAGGAAGTCAAAAAGGTGATTTGTGGACAGACGATGACGGACCCTTACAAAAGCTCAGCTAACTGAGAAGTCAGCTGAGCTAAAAATTTCATGTATTAGTTGCGTAAGGTTACCTCTTGACCACAGTTGCCGATTTACAGACAGAGGCAGAGGGTGTAACATTACTGACATACTAACCACAAATGACAGCCAGGATCAAAAGCCTGAGGAAGAACCATTGGTAACTGTTAGGAGGCAACGTCTGAAGGGAAAACCTCAAGAGGTATGTGGACTTGAGGCTGGCAACAACAGAATCCAGCCAAAGCTAGAAAACCCTCCAAGGCACCAGGCCTCTGCAAAGCAGCCTCCTAGACCTTAAGGATTGTATGCTTAATCCACAAAGAGATCATGTTTCAGCAAACTTGCTCCTTACAATGGTTACCCGAAGGGGTAAAAAGAGGGCAGACCTCTGACCCCTGAAACCGTCCATGTACGAAAGGTACAAACACGGCGCTCTCATGAGACACAGGGGAAAGAGCAGTAAGAGCTTGAAGGCCATAGCCAGATCTCAAGCCACTTGGTTCTTTGCAAGGCAGTTTAAGTGAGGCCTCAGTATCACCTGGGAGTGGTCAGGCAACCATTGGATTCAGTCATGAGCTAGAGCGTGGATCTCGCTTGTTTGAGCCCCTAAAGCAAGTGTTAATAGAAAACAAGTTTTCCACATTCAGTACTTGAGGTCAACCCATTGGGGGACTGAAGTGTCTCCCATCTCTTGGCAATAAATGAAGGTTAGCCCCACAATGTGCAGGCGGTTCAAACCTGGTGATCAACTGCTCGGATAATGCAGTGGTGGACTTTGGCTGCCAAGCACCAAACTCCTCCCAATCTAAATCCACCTGCAGCGAATGGGAAGGGAAAATCTGCTTTTGCGCAGAATACCATTGTCCCTGTATGTCTGGCTTGTGGAGGAGTCACCCTTGCCTTGGGAAGCTGAACATTGGTAGCTCTATGGGAACCTCTGTGCTAAGAGTCTTAGCTGTAAGCTGGTCATAAAACTCAGCAACAAAGGAATAGGAGTCTTGTGACACATATCCTCCTGGGACAAACCTAAGCAGGGCAGCACGACTGCTCACACATCTCCTCCTCTGATGGGACCCCAGCTTTGTCTAGCTAGCTCATCAGGCTCTGAATGAGAGCTTTGAGGTGTTCAAAGTGCTGTGGTGGAGCCAGAGTGATTCTGGGAGTACAGCTTCTGCCCTCCATCCAACAAGGATGTGGGTGAAGTGGTCACTGAATCAACACCTATGGCTCACTGCCAAAAGGCAGCAGTTGTCTGGTGTGCATGCACTGTCTTCCTGCTCTCTTTGATCTGTACGTGGAGATGCCATCTTAAAAATCTAGGTTTCGAGCCAATCAAACAACTGTACGCCCAACTATTTCAGAGGTATCAGCAGGACAAGTATCAGCTATCTAGGTCTCCGAAGAGTCCCAGACTGCTAACAAATGATTTGCCACAGAAGGGCACATGTGTCAAGCACTAGAACAGTGAGGGTGAACAAAAGTTCACCGAGCTTCAACTGAATAAGAAATGACAGATGTATCTGTAATTGGGTCCTCTCGAGGTCTCAGTTTCTTCTTTTTATGACACTCAGGTCTCCTATATTAACATGTATGTGGTCTTGATCCATATTTTTCTTTGAATATTGCAGCACACAAACAAGTTATTGTTTACATCCCAGCTGTCCACCCACATCAACTTGATCCATAACATGATGACAGTTGAAGACTTTATTGCAAATACCGCCAGTATATCTAAATGTTAGTCATATCATCCTCCATGTAGCTGTTCTCTGAATATTGAATGTCTTTGATCCTTAAAATGCTTTGTAGAACAGACTAATATGGACAATGGTTGAAGGACCAACCCAGTTTACCAACAAGTTAACTGAGGTAATAAAACAGACACAATGAAATTAATTTCTTCATAGTTCTGTGGACTTTATTTTCACATCATGTGTAACAATGACATCAATGTACATTTATGCATACTGTATGCATTATCATACACAACCAAACTGTACTTTCACCTTCCAGTTTCATCTTTCTCTTTAAAACTTGTCAGCTACAAAAGTGTAAAATAAAGATTTCCCATCTGTTCACTTCTCATGCCACCTGGTGGCTAGTCAAGATACTAACTAGCAATTGCATTATTGCTATTGACCAACCAAGTTTAAGGCACAAAAACGATACAGATGTGGAATAGGTTATCTCACCACTCAAAAACATGAGCGTATGCATGTCAATTCAAACGTCACAGCCACTTGAAACACTAATAATAAAAGCATCACATGTATTCCATGAAAAACAAGTGTACACATGCAATAACACGTACTGTCTTCTCTGTTGTTTGTTTCTTTTAACCAACTTCAGCATTTTCACAACAAATCATGAATATGGTGTTCTCCTCAATTTCTTGACAACAAGCCATGTCTAATAATAAGCATACACAATATTGCTCCAAATGCAATGCAACATCATCATACCTAATTCAGAAATGCTATGATTTAGTGTCCTATCATGTTCAAAATACACTCATCAACAATTTCTTACCACGCTTCCTAATGCATATTAAAAGTCACAGTCTGACATAAATTAAAGAAGGTCATTGCTGCCTAACCATGGGTTGTTCCACAAAATTAGAGGATGACCATTTTCACAACTCTTAGCAATGGTGTTCAAACAAGAACCACTGCACAGGCTAAAGCACAAACTCAACATCTCTTCTGTAAGTTTGAGACAGGGGTATAATATAGAAGGCAACAGTTGTAAAATGACTGGATCATTCAGTTCCATTTTTCAACATGAAATAACACTGACAATTTATCAATGTTTTGACTTGTGATGGTGCCACTCCATTTTAAGTTCAGACTAGTATGACAAGATACTTTACATGTAATGTACCTAACTTAACAGTTGACACAAAATGGACTGTCAACTAATGACAAGTGGAGAGTCACAAACAAGACCATAATATATTGTCACAGTCCCAATGGAATGATAAAAGCATAACATCTAACAGTATATTTGCTTTGTTCTGCAATTATGTTTAGTAATTTGACATTTTCAATACAGTGTATATGTTAAAATTGATTTTTATGACCCCCAGAATTTAAGAAAAGCAACAACAACAACAACATCTGCGGGAGCAGATGCAACAGGGATGTAATGTCACAAAAGGCCTGCTGTCAGTTATAACAAACCTCTCAAATGACATGGAACATCAACAAGAAAAGTTGATTTCATATGCAAGTTGGTCATAAATGGCACATCTCACTGTACAAACATTATAGTATCATTCTCCTCCAAAAAGCCCGCTATATAATCATATAATCTAGTCCGAGATACTCGCCACACAGACACCACCATCCCACAAAAAAACTGCATCCCCGGTCTTAACATTGTTCAGCAAATCATGTCTAGTTTCTAGTCACAATTTTTTTCTTGAAATGAAAATCTTGCTAAACTCCTATGCACGTGTTGAGCATAGGAAATTTCTTCTGTATAGGGTTATTACACAAGTACTGTAGGTATAATTCAATTCTGCCAATGACAAAACAGTTAAAGAAGTTTGATCTAATCAATGTTCATATCAAGGTTTTCCAGGAACCCCAGAGAACAGCATTTGAGGGGTTTTATTTGCATGAATTTACTGACTTGCTTAACAACAAATTCCTTAAGCTTTTGTTAAGCAAATAGCCAAATTTATGCAAATGAATACCATAAAGTGCAGTCATCTGGGGTCCTAAATTCAACTATCTAAATGATATAATGTATATGTAAGCTACATCCAACTTACTATGACCTGTTTAAAATTACAAACTTATTCTCTGAAAATATTAAGTAATACATCACATGACACTGTTTGGCAACATTAGTGAAAATAATTGAGAACACTTTAATGTAAGTAGAGGAGTAAATTATTTACAGATAATCATAAACATAATACGTACTAGCTGGAATGTTATGCAGAACATATCAGATTCTACCAAGTTTACAACCTTTTACAAATATAAATTTCCACAATCACAGTGTATTATTTAATTTTCACATTTGGCACCCACATTCAACAGCTTTCATAAGATGTGTATCATTATGTAAGGATATGCTAATATTTAAACAAAACCATACACAAAGATCTGTCACGTATCTTAGTGACCTGCATACAAGATCATACACTCCTTGGTCACCTGTTTCTATCTTGTTGACATCATTCATAATGCAATGGAACATCTCACCTGTAGGTGGCAGTGCAGGTAACTTCTGCCTGGTAGCCACCTGTTCCAGGTACAGACACCCTGGGGATAAACAAAATCTTGTGGACTTATATGACAGGTATACCAATAGTGTCAAAACTGCATGCATAAAGGGGCAGGTCAACACATTAAAAGATCTGTCCATCAGTTTTCACACAATGAACATACTATTTGACTACCCATGTCAGTTCAAAATACACATACTCATCTTATACAATTGTTTGTTTACACCAGTAACTACTACATGTATAATGTCCTGATACATGTATACAAATTACATATGCTGAATGATCCTTCACAAACATTATGGGCCATTTGTTGCAACTTTTCATTTAAAAAAAGCAACACTGAACTACATGTTACAACTGTGCAATGTGCTATTTATACATTTATTTATTCCTTTATTTATTTTTTACAAAACTCCAACAGCTACAGTGATTCTGGAAACACATATCCCTGCTTAAGTTCAATGTCTGTTCCTAATTCAGTGAATTGCAATATTCACATCTAAAGGTCCAAATTCCTACTTTCTATAGGTTCATAAACTGTGTAGTATACAAAGATATAAACTTCTTTTTTTTCTTTTTTTGTACTCCCATTGTCCCTTCTCCATTTTTTCTAAGTTTCTCATACCCAAAAAACAACCCTTCTACAGTCACCACAAATTACCACAGAACCCAGTGAATATTGGTCAACTTTGTTTAACTGTTGCAGGGAACTGGTGACAAAAAGGGACACCATTAAAAGTATTCACAAATGACAGTGAGGATTAGTATTCATATTTTGGATGTTTCCCCTTTGCCCTTGGTTCAAACATAATTTCAGATTTAGGAGCAGGCAGACACACTATAAGCCGTTGGTTTTGCCCTTCTCATGTCACCAACACAAGTATGACTGCAAAGTAGTGAATGTCAGTTCCAAAAATTGTTTCAAGAGGGCTCCATGTCCCAGCGTCAACTGAGTAGCATTTGGTATCATATGCTCCTGTTTTATATTATATTCAAACATGCAGTGTGTTTATCACAAAAATCTAGAACAACACGTACACTTTGCCTCCATATTAAGTTTGTCAACGCTGCTTGCTAGTTACTAATGGGACAAAGCTAACCAAATGGACGATGATGTCATGCAAACTTACAATAAAGTTACAGACAAACAGTAACCAATGTCAACGATATAAAATTCTTGCATTACTTACTCCCATCAGCCTTTGACCCACCAAAACTAATAAATCAACAAATTCTTGATAGAAAAACACTGCAAGCTAAGATAATTAGGACATAGTGTTGCCTGCACAGCAGTCCAGGGCACACCAGCTTTGGCCAAGACAAACTCAGCTTTTAAGTTGTTAAAGGATTCAATTTTCTGGCACACATTTGTTCCCAAATTAAACAGATCGTTTTAATTCTACCTTTGTATCCCCTCCTGGCCACTAAGCAGACCTAAATAATGAACAAAAGACTCAATATCACTGGAACGGAATGTAATTTGCTAAGTGTAAAATGTAAAATTTTATGAAATATCAAATTAGCCAGTGAACTACTTTTGCAAACGATTTGATTTTTTTTCTTTGTTCTGTATCTGAACTAAAGTCCCAATAAGCTCTCAGTGTCCTTTTCCTCACTTTTTACCCATCTGGGAAGCAATCAGCTGCTCAAAGCAATGCCTCAATATAAACCTTTAAAACTCTAAAAACTACCCTGCTTTGCAGCTTTTTGTGTTAAAAAATCATTAGCTTAATGTACCTGTGGCTTTTTCATGTAAAAAACAATGTCAAGATAATCTGACTGGACAGTTCATGGTTTTCAACATGTGAAGTTTACGCTAGTTCATACTCAAACACTTTGCCATGTTCAATTATCATACAATTGGACCAAAAATATAACACTACTTCCCTGACAAAATACATTATTCTACATTCCCCTCTTAAAGTGACACAAAATATCCTGCTGCTATTCATAATTTTTATCCCCAACATACAAGACCATTTTAGGATTTCCACTTTTCTACCTCATTTATTTTATCATCATTCACGATGTGCACTAATCCACGGGATAGAATTACCCACTTTCAATTAACATGATCCTCAGGGTTTTCAATATAAACCCATTTCCCTTAAACTGGTCACAGCTGCCTGGCGGTCAAATATCATCTGCTTCCATGTTTTTGACTAAGTTCAATAATGGTGAAAAACAAGTTGATTGAGAATTGTAGAAGAGCCTTATCAAGCCAACATGCTCCAGGTCAACATCTTTCCAGCTTTCCTTGATGTTGTGGACTGTCATCATTCTAGAGAGAAAAGGTTTACAATAAATTCTTACATAACTTCCATATACAGCTATAAAACAATATGTGAACTCCTTCACTGGCAATTTGGCCTAAGTTGATGTGCTATGAATTGACACCACAATGCTAGAAGTGTTCACCAGGACTGTTCATTCAAGTACCACCATGCCAGTAACTGGAGAGACCAAGAAGGAGCACAAAAATGCTCCACATCACTGAACACCAGAGAAAGCTGTCAAAAACTTGGAACTCCAAGAGTTAACTGGACAGAAAGAAACATGCAGTTTAGAAGCAGCAGCTCTAGGTGACCACCAGGCTTGTGATCCCACCATTTTTCCCATTAAAAATGCCCATCACATAAGTAGAGCTCTGCCAGCAGAAAACAATGTACAACATTTCATTATCAGTATCACTTTGCAACCATTTTCACAGTTATTTTGGCATGTTTTTGCACAGATTTAAGAATAACAAGACATTTTTGTAAAACATAGATGCCCCCCTACCATCATTATGTTCGACCTCATTACCCTGTTGACAGTCTAAATGTGGCTCTCATGACCTTGGAAAGTGGATGCAGAAACCAAATTCAGTAAAGTGGCCTCATGACCTTGGAAATTAGGTCAAGGTCACCCTTCTTTGAAGCTGATCTAGCCCTAATATAAGACTATAAATACTTAAAAAATAAAAGCTCTGGCTCAAAAAAATCTGCAGTTATTAACAGAAACCAAATTCAGTAGCGTGGCTCTCTGACCTTAGGAATTGACTAAAGGTCACCCATTTCAGAACTTGATCTAACTCTTATAGAAGGCTATATTCTTGTGCAATATGAAAGCCCTAGGTCAAAAACATATTTAGTTCTCATGTGGAAACCAAGTTCACAGATAGGACTCTAGGGGGTGACCTTGGGAATTTCATCAATGTCATCCATCTTCTAAGCTGACCAAGCCCTAATTAAGGACTATTAACATGTGCAATATTGAAGTCATAACTTAAATTAGGAGTCACAATGCAGAAACCAAGTTAACTAAAGTGACCTTGTGACCTTTGAATTTAGGTCAGTCACCCATCTTCTAACCTGACCGAGCCCTAGATAAGGACTATAATCCTGTGCAATATGCAGGTCATATCATGAAAACTTTTCAAGTTATCATGCAGAAACCAAAAGTTATTCTAGTAGCTTAGTGACCAAAGTCCTATGATGATACTATCTCACAAACGTCTTGAGTTATGGTGCTGAAACCAGTCTCTCTACCGACTGACCGACATACCTGGTGACCTTTAGCATATGCAATACTGAAGTGATACTTAAATTCTGAGTTACAATGCAGAAATCAAGTTCACAAAAGTGACCTGGTGTCCTTTGAATTTAGGTCAAGGCCACCCATTTTCAAACTTGACCTTGCCCTGGATAAGGACTATAATCCTGTACATTCAACAAGTTCTATCATGAAAACTTTTCTTATTATTGTATAGAAACAAAAACTTACTATAGTACCTATGTGACCTTGGAAATAGGGTTATGGTCAACCACATTCATATTTCCCCTAGCCCTTATCCTGTAGTATATACCTGGGCACTATCAAAGTTCAATCTCAAAAACTTCTTGAGTTATGGTGTGGAAATCAGTCTCTTTACCGACCGACATGAGCTAGGCTTTATGCTCCACCTTCTTCCAAGAGGAGCATAACAATTAGCTATAAATATATACACACATCAAAATCGCTTGTAGTCCAAACCATTTTCTTTTGGTCAATTTGGATGTGAAACCAGACAAAAAATGTATATGTACCATGAATTTCATCCAAAGGCAACTGATTACATGATAGAATACTGGGTTTGAAATTCAGCATTACCCAATTTCGGATTTTTTTTCCTGATGTGTCTTCAATTTTTTTTAATACAGAAACATCTTGGTTGTGTTTATCACACTGCAAATCTGGTTGAATCATACCATTGATATACTTGGACCAATTACAACTTCAAGAGCAATAACTTCATGTTTTTTTAGCATGTTATATTTTTCAACTATGGACCAACCCTGCAACTTCATGTATTTTCTTTACACTTGTATGTTGAGGGACCACCTCTGTCTTTGAAGACCAGATTTTTCAGGTACTCAGTACACTTTCTGCATATTATCAGACCTCAATTGAAAGACCACCTCCCACATGTGACCACTTCGAAACTGCCATAGGGGTGGTCTCTTTGAGGGATTACTGTGTAACATAGCATATGCTTGGGGAAATACTTTTTTGACTACAAAGATAATACCACTAATAAATAAACATCTTAATAATTCATGAAAAACACAGCCACCCAGTACTATTTACCTGCTTGGAATGAGCATATAAAATATTTCATCATGCTCTTCTGCAGTTGCAGCATTTAATATCAACAATGACTTTTTTTAATTGTAAATTATAGCAATTAACTGCTATTTATGTATTAAATATCTCAACAACAGGACACCTTGACATTTTGTCATGCTTGTATGGTCACCTTCCCATGCAATGCATCAACCCATGGGAAGGCCACAGTGCCCCACTTTTTAAGCTGGTAAAGATGATAATGTATAGAATACATTATAAAATGTTGTCTGGTTACTGCTCTGGCAAGCCCATTGCTGACCTGTACAGAGAAGCTGAATGTACCTTCAGGTGGCTCTCCCTGCTGCATAATTACAAAACTGAAAAACTCCAGCCACATCACACACAGATGTCACAGATATGGAGGTCAACTGTCTGTACAATTTGAATGGCATCCCCTCATTTAAGTCTACTGCATCTACTATTCCAGTTCTTTTCATGTTGAAAACACAATTTTTTCCTGAAACCACAGTGATACTTACTCCAACACCACCACTAAACATTACAGAGGGAGAACCACAACTGAATGCAGTCTGGACTAACCTTGTGATGGATAAGATAGAGAATCTTGTATGGTGGAGTAGTTGGGACATGAGTTTGGGCATTTTTCGGTTTTTGCAAGGTTACACTGAGCCAAGACTAAAAAACGACCCAACAATTGTCCCAACATGATCCCATATGCATACAAGATTTCTTTTCTCACATATCTATTTTTGCATACTTAATCATTAAAATATGTTCCTAAATGAGAGAAAATTCTTCATTGGTGCCATTTGGGGAAACCAACCTTTTTTTCATTAACATGAAATTTTATTCATGCGCCAAAACTGCACACAAGCTTCTTACTCCATGTTCTTATGAATGACATTCCACAGTGGTCATGTGACCTCTACAGTTTTACTGCAAAAAGAAGTCCTTAGCAAACATGATTGGCTACCTCCATTACACAAGCCATGCCTTTTTAAAGCTGTCTCATATGGGCAGGAGCAATTTACTGGCTGTGCAACAACACAAGGGAGTGTGAGACTGACATTGGTATCATATGGGTAAAATGCTTTTGGTATGTGAGAAACTACATGACTTCTGCCAGAAATGGTACACAATATGTAACCCTTTCCCATTTGAATCATTACTGAGTCAACAGCTTTGCATTGTCTCAGTTAAGGTGCTAAGTGCATGTCCTTCTCCAGGAAAACCTGCTGACCTAGGAGAGTGTGCTATCTGAATGGATATCAATGTTTTTCACTTAGAGAAAATTCAGAAAAAGAAGTAAAGTACATAACATTCAATTCCAATTCAGTTTAAATGGGAAAGGGTTAAGTACATCATTACCAATCAGGTTCGGCTTTAACCCTTACATCACCAATCACAAGACCAAAAGCCCCTCCTTCATCATCCCCTCCTGTGTTTGCAGCAGTCTCTGAAATTGGTTCTGCAACAAGTGGTGGAAGCGTATTTTCTGGATTTGGAGGTTCTACCACAGGTTCTGAATGAGAAATTGTAGTCTGTTCCAGATCTTCTAAAGACTTGTTTTGAGGGAGGTTCCCCTCACTTTCTACTGGCCCCAGTTCAGGGTAAGAAACCTGCTCAATGTCTGTTGATGACTGTGTCTCAAAGCTGGCACTCTGGTCACTATGTGTAACCGAATCCAGTTGCATATTTGTGCTCTCTTCCACTTGTCTCTGCGTATTTCTTTCCAACTCTGAAACATTGTCACTAACAGGCAACTTATTTTCTGACTCATTAATTTCTTCATCCATAAAATTACCTTGGACCTGACCTATCCTGATACCACTTTCAGAATTCTCCTGCAAATCCCCTGTTTCTGTATCACATTTTACATTTGTGACCAGAGCAGTATCCTCTGTCTCATTTAAGGCACTGGATATGTCTGAACATTGACTTTCTGCTTTTATAACAGTTAAATTTGTCAACTGTTCACTGTTATCACACATTTCTGACTCAACGTTTCCATTTCTCACTTCACACTTGATTACTGCAGGGATAGAGCATACTCCAGTTGCAGGATCTACAAGGGCATCCACACTGGATAAATCAGCAGATCCAACCGGGGCTATAACAGTGCCATCTTCTTCCAGGCTTGGCTTGACATCCTTTTCTTGATCCTCGGGAGGCATTAAAAACCGCATATTTTTTTTGTGTTTGATTGTCTGGAAATGCTGAATTAACCCAAATTTTTTATCAAATCTGCACTTGCAGAGTTCACAAGAGTAGGATCGTTTGTGATAATGCCCAATGTGTGACTTTACTTGAAGGTCATCATATGCACGGTACTCACAGAAAGGACACTTGAATGGACGATCAGCATCATGAGTTTGTGAGTGAACTTGCATGTTGTGCTTGCTAGAGAACTTGGCTTTGCATACCTCACATGTGAAAGGTTTGCTTTGGAGGTGCACTACACGGTGGTGGATACGCAAACCTTGCTTGGTCTTACAAGCTGTGGGACACTTGGCACACTTGAATCTTTTCTCATCTGTGTGGGTCTGCTTATGCTTAGCCAGGCTACCTGTATGGCCAAATGCCTTGTTACAAACTGGACAAATGTAATTTCTCTCTAAAGAGTGTACTCTCTTGTGCTTCGTTAGGTCTGACATTGTCTTGGTCATCTGTGGACACTGATCACACTTGTATAACCTGACATCAGAATGCTTAAGTTTATGAGATCGGAGTTCATAGTTTGTTTTACACTGGAAACTGCACTGATCACATTTTAGGGATTTTTCTGCCACCAGTCTTTGTATATGAGCTTTGAGGTCACAGTCTCTCTTAAATGTCAGATCACAGTGTGTGCAGGCATATGGTCTTTCCTCTGTGTGGGTAAACATATGGTGTCTGATGTTATTGGGATACCGCGTTCTGTATGAACATGATGGAACTGGACATGTATAAGGCTTGTCTGGAGTGTGTTTTCGCTTATGCTTGATCAGGTCATGTTTTACCTTTGTCCGATGACCACACACATCACATTTGTACCTCTTTTGCACAGATCCTCCCACAAACTCTTCTTCAACATAATCGCTGTCAATTTCATGTTTTCTTGTCTTTCGTCGTTTACTTCTTTTGAAATCATCATCATTGTCCACTGGCTCTGAATCATCAACCCAGTCTCCATCCTCACTGTCAAGCAAGTCCCCTTCCTCTCCTGCCAAGCCCACAATGTTTTCATATGGAGACATGAATTCATCTTCTTTATATCCCAAGATCACTTTGCGTTTCCGTGTACTGCGTCGTCGGTTTTTTCCTTCATCTTGGTCTTCCTCAGTTTTTACATCAACTTCAGATGTATTTTGATTTTCTACATTTTGGGTAGTATTGGCCTCATCATTAGCTAGTACTGATACTTCATCATTGTTTTCCAATTCATGATGTTCATTGTTCAAATTTTTCCCCACACCTGGTACGTCAGGGTAATTTATGTACTCAGCAAGACAATCATAATAAGTCTTGCCTCTTTTCACTCCCTTTACTTTTCCTCTCTTAGCTGGTACTACTTTCTTACGAGCTGGACTTTTTGCCTTCCGTTTCTTTTTACCACACTGTTTCCTTGCAACTTTGGGCTGCTTCATCCTGGCTACATCTTCAGTTGTCTCCTCCAAGTGTGTCGAAATTATTTCTATGTCTGATTCATATGTCTGTTCTCCCTTCTTCTCCTCAGTACACACTTTCTGACCAAACATACTTGGTTCTGTTTCTTCAACTGCAGATGCCTCATCTATGCCCCAGCTATTTCGTTTACCATCCTTCTGTAATTTTAGTTTTACTTTAAGGGGGCTTGTTTTGCTATTTTCCACCAAACCCTCCTCGCCCGTAGTTTTTGATTGCCTTGTTGATTCTGTGCCTTCTGCTTTGTTAGTATTCTCCAAGTTTGTCTCTTCTGTGCTCTTGGACACAGGGTTTATTTTATCATCACCAACACTGTCACCAGTTGTGTTACATTCGTCGACTAGTTCCCCACCTGCAGCTTTGCTAGCACTCACAACCCTGTTATCTTCAGTGTCATTTAAAGCAATGTTAGTGCTTCCACCAGCTGCCGTTTCACTATCCCAGCTGCAATCTGCATTGACTGACGGCAAGAAAGCTCTCTCTTCACACTTGTCACTGCTGTTATCAACTGTTATGGTGGAGTTTGACACTTTTGACTGGGAGCATTTTTGCTTTTTCTTGGGTGATGATTTTCTGGGTGTTCCAGGGTTTTTCACCTTTGGTGGTCTGCCTCTCTTTTTTGGTAATTTAGAAGCCGATTTTTTAGCTGGCCCACTATTTGAGAATGCTGTCAGAAGCTCAGTAAGGGAGAGTGGCTTCTCCCAAGTTTGAGCATTTGTTTGTTTGGTGTTTGAACTCATATTTGCAATTGGTAGGGCTTCCTCTAAATGGTTTTCAAGCCACAAATCCTGTGTTTCCTTGTTTTCAGTGGATGCAACGGCCTGAAAGAAGGACAAAAGTAGTGTTACACATTATAAGCATCATACAAATAAATGTGATTTCTAATCTGTGAAAATCAGAGTTACATTCTACAACAGGTATACGCGACACATCATTTATGATGTACCATACATATATTTGTATTTCAAATGTGTGATGGCTATTAATACATATGTGAGGGAGCACAGCTGGCTGAGGATAGAGAGTCAGGGGATTGAGGCCTCTATTTGGCATCTCTCTATCAAATATCATTCCTTGTTAATAATGTCAACAAACCATCAACAGATCTTATTTAAAACCACCCATCCCTGTTTTCCTGACAAGTTGTCAAAAAGATTTGGAGAAACATAGACTTTCACCATGTTGACAGCAGGGACTGATTTAATCAGAGTCACATTTTAATTTGCTTCTCAAAATGAACTTTGCTTTTTGAGGCAACTTTGAATAAAATACATATACAGAGTCTCTGAAAAATAGTATATGAAATCATATCCTTTGTATTTTCATTCTTTTTAAAAACTATTTGGGTTTTCATGTATGAAATCTCAGAAATATAATTTTAGTGTTTTAAACATCACACAATGGCATTAACTTAACACAGCTGCATGTCTGTTCATGGTCAATGCTGGCAAAGCTGTCACAAACTTGCTTGAATTAAATCCACCATTGACCTTGGACTTGGGTATATGCAGTGACTAAGATGTCACATCCAGTCAGTCTTTTGGTAAACTCCCATTGTCAGGAAAGCTACCAGACTCCACTTAGCCTAAATATACAATCTTCATTGTCTGTCTACAAAACAAAACCTATGTATGTCACTCTGTGTGAACAACCCAACACCTGGGTCTTCTGTTCACGGCAACAACAAAGTAGATTCTGGGACAAACATGCTATTTCCTACACTGCCATCACTATATATAACCCAGTTAGTTGTTTACAAACGTCAAAGCACCTTCAATGATCCATACAGGCATAATCATATTAACCTCACAGCAGTCACACTCACTGATATTCCATCAGGGTTGCCACTTTTGATGCTTACATTGGGTAGTCAGTTTCCCATTCAATGTTAGCTATTTCCTGTATTCAGCTAAATACACAACCCAATGCACAATATTTATCTTGGTGAATCTAGGTGCATTGCAGAAATAGTGCCTAAAAATTGACCTCATCTACAATGGCCAATTCATACCACTTTAACATCCCATGCAATTGACAGACATCATTATCACAGGCATGAATGAGTTGTGTGTTGAGCTGAATACACATTTAGCCAACCTCTACACAGACATCAAATTTCTGCACAAAACAAAGATTTTCTACAAATTTTAGCAGCCATGTAGTACTGTTACTAGCCAGTTTGAAATTTAGTAACATTTGGTTACTTTGACTATTGCTGTAGTATAATTTTACCAATATTTAGAAGTGGCCAGTCACCAATTTTATGTGCATGCAACTGAATACATGTACACTGCCTTATAAACAGACTCAAGTTTGCCCTAATATTAACCCATAAAGCACTGATTAAAAACTCAGTCAACAGCTTTCCTTAGGGCCCCTTCCACACAAAGTGTCCCAAGGAAAGCTGTTGACTAAGACTACTTTTTGCTTTAGACTAGGCTTGCTCGTATTTGAATGAGGAATTTGAATTTTTTAAACCATTACATGTTTAAACATTTTGAGAAAATTACTATAGCGCCGTGATTAGCACTTTAAGGGTTAACAGAGGTGAAGTTCTGAAAGTGTTCAGTGCTGCCAGCTCACACCCTGGGCCCTGATACACAATACATGTACATGTACTGCCACTGAGTCTGCCTACCATGCCTACCCTGGCAACTAATTACACAACCTGATACACAATGTTCTTGCAAGCCAGAAGTGTGTACACAGTGTAATCCTGTTGGTTGAATGTGAATAATTAATTTGAAATAAACTTCAGTTGCTGAGGTAAGAAGATTTGTATTAAACTTTGAGTGGAAAGCTTGTCTTTTTGTGTCAAAACAAACAGCACTGGTCTTCTGAAACTTCAGAAAGTTGTTTTCATGTCTTTGAAATGCAACTGTCATTTTTGCATTAAAAATTCACTTAAAACGGCAGCACTCGTTGACTTTCGCTGTGCAAATTTGACAGGGTGCCCACTTCAGTAAAGCTAAGGACTAATGAAAGAAACAATATGAAGGATGAAACTAATTCAATCTTCATGGCTACGACAGGGCAAGTGGCCGCTGTGGCTAATGATGTTATAGGAAAAACGTTCGACTAGTTTCGTTGCGATCTGCAACTCATCAGGAACTGTTGGGAACACTGTGAAAGGCCTATATTTATACCGTGGGGTAAAAAAAAAAAAAAAAAAATCAATCTTCACCTGTGGCAGCACAATGCCAGTGACACTGCTTCCTGATCGTTCATCAAGAGTGACTTGGAGCAGTAGTTGATCAAACACCAAAATGGAGCAATGTGCTCCAGGCAAATGCAGCACAAATTCATCCAAGGGAGATAAGGAAGAGGTATTTTTAAGTTTGGTGGCCACCATAAGGAGCTAAAATGGTCCGAAGTGTGGGTCAAAAGCTTAAACAGGACTGGAAGGGTCTGGGCTTCCTCCATCAAACTTTAATTAAAAGCACTCCCACCTGTGTCAAGACTATTTTTTTCAAACACTGATCTTCGAGCACTTGACTGAGGTTGCCCAGTATTATCCCCACCTAAGTAAAGCACTTGAACCATGGCCAAGTTTTTAGAGCAGTATTTTCAGCACAGAACCAGCATTCAGGCCACAGACTACAGTTATAAATCCTTCTATTTTTCATATTAGCATTTTTCAGTCTAAAAAATCAGCATTTTGGTATTTTAAAATTCCGTGAACGGCATTTAACGGATAAAAATGTCAGAAAAACATGGATGGATTTTTGTCATACAATTCCTAGCTCGTTAATTTGTGATAATTGAAATACGAAACAACACCTGGATGTCAGCTTTATACAGGTGTATGAACTGTGCTCTTGCCAGGGTCACATCATTGTCCTTCCCCACCATAAAGTTCCCACCTGGCCTGGAAGACAGTGCACCTATATGACCACCAATGAAGCAACTCTGTGATGCAGCAAACCTGACTTAGCTTACTTTATTTAAACAGAAGCTACAGCATGCTGAAAACACAGTATTTTCACAATTACGGACTATCTCCGTTGGGATGCGCAACCAGCCAATCACAACTGTGGTCTGTAACCTTCAAGTCTGCAGGTCATAAACCAAGGGCCACATGCTGTGATGTCCATTCCCAGCCGGCAGGACCCAGTGTGCACGTACTGACACACACATATATATATGGGAATATAAAAATACTGAGGTAAAGAGAAAAAGTACAGATTAAGTTAGGTAAACAGTGTCTCGGTCTCTCTCAAGATTCATGTGATGCTGCTACCTTGGGGGAATGTGGGAGGTATCCTCTTTTTGTTAAATATAATCTACGGTATATCAGTTACTAGTGCAAGATTCTTCAGATGGATTCTCATAGATACCCAAAACTGCGTTATAACATGTTGTTTGAGTTGGATTAGGTAGGAAGATGTAATTTGGCAACACATGTTAAATCATTATTATTCAAATTTGGTTTTGGCACAGTCTGGATATCACAAGAAGTTGGAAATATTGCTTGGCTCCGAGAGGTTTTCTTTCAACGATTGAAGGACACTGCCATACAAATTTGGCCTGATTCAGTTACAGAAAACAAAAAATTAAATATTTATTGCATCTTTACATCCTTATAAGATCCTGAAAAATGCCTCAACTTTCTCAATATTATTAATTTTAGAATTTCTAAAACTTATTTTAGGTGTTCAAGTCACAATCTTTACTGTATTGAAAAAGGCAGACATAGCAATACAGCAAAGGAAGAGAGTTGTTAATTATGTACAACTAATAACATTTACTGTATTGAGGATGACTTTCATTTTTTTGTTGGTTTGTCCTTTTTATCTTGATCTGGGCACAAAAAACATTTGAGCAGAAAGTATTATTTGTACCTAATAACATTAACTGTATTGAGGATGAGTTTCATTTTTTTGGTTGGTTTGTCCTTTTAATCTAGATTTGCATGAAAAGCATTTTAGCAGAAAGTATTATTTGTGTCCTTCTTATGATAAGAAAAGTAATCTTACGAAACTTGACAAGGCAGAAGTCTTATGTGCATTAGGGAACTACTTCTTCAATACTTTCTAGAATATCTTTTCATATATTTACATAAATACATCAAGGTCACTGATCTAACCTTACAAAACATATTAACATTGGACAAGATCTATATACTCTATAAATTTAGCTTGTCTAATTCAATTAGTTTTCAAGGTATGGAATTTGTATCTTTCACAACATTTTAACTCATAATTCCCATCAATATAGTTTATGACATGCCTTATCACATATCTACATGTACATTTTAACTCATAATTTCCATCATAGGTGGCATCACTAGTATCACACCCAACTGAGATTTTGACCTCTTCTACAATCCCACTAAATTTCACAAAGATCCACCAAAAATTTTGAATGCTGGACTGGTCACCAGATTTTAACATTTTGACCTGTATATTACATAATACTACAGGTGGCACCACCAACATTGATGTCAACAAAGATCTTAATACACCTTATAAGTTCTAAACATTATATGGGCCTAACCAAAAAATTGTGGGGTACAGAGCATTCACAAGATGACCACTAAATTCACACTGGCCATTTCGCCTTGACCTTCAACTCAGATTAAAAAAATATTTACTTCAAAATATGTGCCCCACATCCACCTTTCCATACATGGTCTGTTTGTTCAAATTGGGTAATAACTTTTCCAAGTTATGGAAGAAAAACAATAAATTTGGACTTCAGCCAAACTCCATAATTACTGGGCCACGGTCCCCAAAAAGTGGGTCAACAAGTACAGTTTTATGTACAGTGCAATCAAGTGCAATTTTGATCTGGGGGCTTTCTCTTTGCCACTGATATCCAAACTACGCCCTACCATTACAAAATTACCTATTTCAACTTTACAGGCATGGTGACCTCACAAAAATAGGTCAAGGCCACTGATGTTATATAAATTTCTGGCATTGGACATGGTCTATATATCCTATAAATTTGGCAAGTCTAATCCAATTACTTTTCCAGATATGGAATTTTATATCTTAAAACACACTTTGGCTCATAATTTCCGTCAAATTTTAGGTGGCTCCACTCGCATCATCAACAGTTTAGACTTTGACCTCCTCACAATCCCACCAAATTTCTTGAAGATCCACCAAAAAATTTTAAAATGCCAGAGTGTTCACAAGTTTTTCACATTTTAACCCCTATATTGCATAATGTTGTAGATGGTGCCACCAGTATCAAACAGGGCCTAGGTTTTCATCCACCTTAGAAGTCCTGAAAGTTGTATTGGGCTAACTTAAATACTGTGGATGGTATCGTGCTAATATGCAAAAGCTTACGCACAGATGGACAGACATGAGCCGTTGCATTAGCTCTGTGACCTCAGGTCAGCAGCATTAAAAAAGGTGACTGCATATATCACAACAGCAGCCACAGCTAGAGCTATGAATTTTAAGAGTACACATGTAAAACAATTTATTTTCTGGTATTAAATGATGACATGCCTTATCACATATCTACATGCACACGTATTTCTATTGTCACCAATCATTAGAAAGAGTATAGTACAGAAGAAAAAGTGGAAAAAGATACAAACACATCCATCACATACAACAAAAACTAGAGCACAGGATTGACTTTATAAAAGATATCAGACAGGGTGATGACACACGTACTTCATGTATTGCTCTCTGACTCAATGCAATGGTAAAACCCAAAGGCAATAACATGTCTTGTGATAAAGTGGTCGCGAGTACTGCCCAACATTAGAAACTTGATTTTTTCCTTGTCTGATCGATTATGATTCTAGTTTTCTGAACAAAAAATGTGTGTCAATTTCATTTTTTCCAAAAAAATCCTCAAAACATCGTGTTTCAAACTAAAATACTGTCTTAGTGATGGAAATGTGACTGTTGCACTATTTTATTTGAATCACTTGTGCTTCCTATTAGGCCTACAAGTTACAACATATGGATGTGAAGGTTTGGCACCATTCACCATGCATGGTGTAAATGATAATAAATTCATGAGCAAGTGTGAAGACCTCTTTGAGAAGCAAACTCTGGTTAAATTTTTTAGATTCATTTTAAGCATTCACCACAGATCATCCACAGCAGCCAATAAAGGTGAACTCTGTTGTTATAGTCCATGTGTGAATATCCTGGAGCAATGGCTTTAATGGGCCAATCAGTAAATACATGATTCATCCCCCCAGTGGTCTTGCCTGAAGTCCTGCAAGGGATATAGAATTTTACTAACAAATGCAGTGGACCCATGGAAAAGTTCAACAAAATTGGCCACAGTAGCCAAATTAATGATTCATATGCAACATGTTTAAACAGAAAGTTTTTCCCACATACTTAAAACTTGAAATGCTTGACCAATTGCGTGAATCTATTTTATTAAAATTTGGCAAAAGTCTTGCTTGATTTTATGTCCCATGTATACTTTACATTTAAACAAACACATACACATAAACAAAATGAATAATTATAAAAAAAAAAAAAAAAAAGATAAACCTCTGAGATCACTCTGATCAATCACATCTGCAACTAACATTAAACAAGCCATTGCACAATGGAAGGAGGCAGTTGCGCCCTGCTTTGCTTTCATCATCTTCCTCTTTCTCTTCTGATTCCTCATTGCTGCTGAGGCTGGGCTGTCTTGGGCATTACCCACCAAAGAATCATAAACATACGACTTGGGACCACAGCACACAGCAATGAGCATACTCATGGCATCTTCCAAGTGTCCAAGATCTTCCTTCACCATGTTGTAACTTGGAAGCATAGTCAGGTTGTCACAAATGACATCCTGTAAAACCCTCCCTCTAGCGGCAGAAATTGGAACTATTATCTTTGGAAATGGATAATTGGAAAGGACAGATATGGTCTAAATGGACCTTTTAGACTTTCTCAATAGGATCACAGTGTCATTTGATTTTAGGCATATCAGTGTTTTCAACTACATGGGCTTGTATCATGTTGCGATAATTGTCAAGCTTTTAATTTGAACTTCGACATTTCAGATAACACAGTGTATACCCATATTTACTTTGAGAAATGTGGAGTTTCTACCATGTCTAAATAGGCCTACAACAGTTTAATGTTATGAAATTACAATATAATGTGATGGGAACAAGCAATCCATGGCCTGTTGAATGAAGTGACATCAAAAGGTGAACCAGGGAGTCTACAATTCCCACCATAGATTCCTTGAGCAGACACAATCTGTGACAACTGCACAAACAGCTTCCCCTCTTGTTTTTCCCTATTTATGTATATTCAGCCGAGTATAAAATCCAGGATATACACAATATTAGTACCATAGGCAATAAAAATTGAACGAAGAAAGATCGCAATTGGCAAATACATATTCAGCTGAATACAAGACTAAATGGGAATACACACCTGTGCACACGATCAGAAAGGAAAGTTCATTCCATTCCAGTATCTGCAAGAATAGGGATGGGTAAAAATAGAAGGCTCTTGTGTTCATCCTGTAGAGGGCATTTCTGTTTGGGGGCTAGCATTGTATATTCCCATCATTATTTCGCATGTAAGTTGCAACATACATACCATTTTTAAATTCATAAATTTTTTAATGGAAAGTGTTGGAGGTTCAGTTAAAAACACTCATTACAATTCAATGGGAAAATGGACCTCTTGGTGTCTTGCACATAAGAATGTTTGGAAATTATATTTTGTGTGAATGTTGATGTTGGCAAAACAATAAAACTAGGCCCCTGCTTTTTCTTTCTTTCTTTCTTTCTTTTTTTCTTATGCTTTTACTTTGTCTGAAACCCATAAACTTTCAAGAGTTTTCCTGATTCTCTGAATTCTGGAGTTCGCCGTGATGTCACACCCCATTGCGAAGTCAGTGAAAATTCACCAACTTCACCATTCACTTACATGCTAACCTTGGCTACTTTGCTGATTTAATGTGGTGGAACTTAGAACTATTTACGAGTTTAACTTGTGGTATTGAAGAAGTTGTAATCTTGTAAAACCAGCTGCAAAATTTCGTCAAAAAATCTTGTCAAAAAGCTCAACTTTGAGCGGGTTTTTGTTGGTCTTTTTTAGCAAGGAGTATGCAGGTTGTCATGCTGAATGGTCACCTAGCTCTTTGCGGCTGCACTACTGTTGTTCACACCTTTCAGTTACGTGTGGTTGGCCAGTGCCGAAAGTTCCTGATGTGCGAACTTGAGAATACACAAATTCTTGTGGGCTTAGACTTAGTTTGAGTATCAATTCCCATGAAATTGTGCGTCACAGTGACAAATAAAGAGATTAGTTTTTCATCTGAGGTTACATTAAATATATTGCAATGAACATTTCAGCTATACAAATTACTGTAATAGTGGCCTACTACTTAGGCATGCCACAGGACAGGGAGTCTCGTCATGGGAGTGCGATTTGGGTTACTAGACCCTGTCACCCATGAAGCTACTTTAGTCTTTAATGAAAGCTCCATGTTGCGCCTCCATGCTAGACCTGATCGCATTCTCGATAAAAATTAGAATCACTGCGGCTACGCAATCTAGTCATTTCGGCATGAAATCTAAGGTTTTACGCTCATAAATTGTATCATCTTTGCTTTGGCTGTGACGACTCTGCCAATCTGAATCAACGAATAAAACTTTGGATACCATGGGCATCGGTGCGAACAACTGACTGCCTTTCGGAGCTTTACTGTAATTATCTTTCACGGTCATGGGCGATATTGAAGGATCTAATTTACAAAATAATAATATCGACAGCCTTCGGTTTACCTGTTGACGATACCTTTTCTTGTCTTCAAAAGCAGCTCTCCGCTTCTTTGACCAGCACTGCCTGTCGTCGGGGTTGCAATCCTGTTCAAATATTGTAGGAATAGCCCCAGGCTTCAGTCGCTTTTGCCCGGGCTTGAAGTTCAATGTCTCAAGCAAGCGTGGATCCTTGGCGAAGCACGTAGGTTCAAAATGTTTCGCGCACAAACGCGAGTGTTTATTAGATTTGAAGCCAGGTCTTTTCAGGTTGTCTATCCATATCTGACAAAGCTTGGAATCCTTGGGAAACGTGTAAAAACCGTCTGTCTTCTGTCCTGGTCCCGCGCTCCGATTTCCACAATTGAGCGCAACACAATACACCATCATGGAGCCTCGACCTGGTAACCCATTTCTCCGAGAGCAAGGTCAACAACACGAATGACGTCACGAGTACCTGCCAAGGCGGCAAGATCAATCAGCGCACCCACAAAGGGGTAAGATCAACTAAAACGAAGAAAAATAAATAAAAATATTGCATCAAACTTCGTGCGATTTATTTCATCGGCTGAAGATTAAACAAATTTCACGAAGATTGTGACAACACAAAAATAGAGGGTCATTATTTATTTATTTATTTATTTATTTATTTATTTATTTATTTATTTATTTATTTATTTATTTATTTATTTATTTATTTATTTATTTATTTATTTATTTATTTATTTATTTATTTATTTATTTATTTATTTATTTATTTATTTATTTATTTATTTATTTATTTATTTATTTATTTATTTATTTATTTATTTATTTATTTATTTATTTATTTATTTATTTATTTATTTATTTATTTATTTATTTATTTATTTATTTATTTATTTATTTATTTATTTATTTATTTATTTATTTATTTATTTATTTATTTATTTATTTATTTATTTATTTATTTATTTATTTTACATTTTGCCTGAAAGAGGGATCACAATAGCACATTTTCATGAGAAAAAAAATCGTTTTCAATCTTGCACTGCAAACTCAGTTTCCCGAAAATCAACAAATTTTTGTCATTTCTTTGTTTTCAACAGGGCGATGTATTCGAGGCTGAATTCATCAAATTGTGGGTCAAAATGTCTCGAAAGTCAACACGGGTGCAATATAACCTAAAACGTCATTCCAGCGGCGCTTATACTATCTTGTCAGTACATAAGAACTGCTCATCAGAGGGTTTGGTCCTTCTGGACTTGTGGTAGTGGTCAGTAGTGTCTTCTGTTAACAGTGATGAATGATGTATCGTTAATGCATGTTCTTATTCCAACCCGGGATTCCAACACTATCCAACCTGCTTAAAATTTTGATCAAAAGTTTGTTATACATTTAAACAGTTTTACAGTACCATATACAGGATTAATACAAAGAAGCAAAAACAAAAAAACAAAGAAACAAACAAAAAAACAAACAAAAACAAAAGAGAAAAACTAACAAAAAAAAAAACAAACAAACAAACAAACAAAACAAAAGGTAAGTAAGTAATAATTTTATTAACAGAAAAGTGTCAATCGTGATTCATCATCAGTCATACTTATCATACAATATAAACAAAACACAGTGTAATACAATACAAACAAAATACAATGTAATACCTTATCAGAGTACATAGCCTCCATACAATGTAATACCTTATCAGAGTACATAGGCTCCAGACAAACGACACATGTTGGCAGTTGATGAACGTACATCCGGAGCAAAATTAGCATGTCCATGGCAAACTGAAACAGATCTCAATTGTCCTACAATCACAAAAAAATAAAAAATAAAATGAAATAAAATAAAACGAAAAAAAAAAAATGCACAAATAAATAGAAAAGACAGGATTGTATGACACCTAGAAGACACAAACTTTTTTAAGCCTACTACTACGCGTGAGTTATTGGACCTACAAAAGCGTTTGATACTGTATACCATGCTAGTCTAGTAAGAAACTTCATGCAATGGGTCCAGAAGTTAATAGGTCCAGATAATATCTAAGCAATAGGAAGCAATCAGTATCTATAAACGGAGCTATAGCAGAGTCGGCAGATCCGATGTGGCTCCCCTCCAGGGGAGCGTCTAAGGCCTCCACACCTTGTGCTACGTTGATGACATGCCTATCAGCGTTATGTACAAACTCATGTTTTATGTTGATTACAGTACACTATTAATAACAGACCAATACCCTAGTGCCATTGCCCAAAACAGAAGCAGTGAACTGGAATCGTGTTATAAATGACTAACAGGTGATAAGCTGTCCCTTTACCTTGGCAAAACGAATTTGCACTTTTTTGGACAAAGAGAAAATTGAAACTACATGGATTTGTGTCTCCTGGAATGGCACACACACACACACACACACACACACACACACACACACACACACACACACAAACAGACCAAGGATGATATAAATACTATTTTAGATGACCATTTTGTCTGGACAATTCATGGTCATCATCAAAACAATCAAATTCACGACTAAAAATTCCTAAAATTCAGATATGCAATACCTTAACAAAAAATCAATAAAACACTATGCTCAGCACTGATTTGTTGTCACTTTGACTATTCCTGTTCACCATGGTACTGACGCATCAACAAAACATTTCAGACAAGGAACTTCAAAAAACCCATAACAACATAGTTCAGTTTATTCTGAATTTCGAGACCACATTGCACAGACTGAAGTAAACATTATAGGCGGCCTAGGCTTTCTGCAAATTGTGGACCGAGGCGGTGGCGATGGACACCAAATATCCACAACGAAGGGTACCTGGAACAGCAATATTTCGAGAAATGTTTCCTGCGAATGGGAATTGAGGGGAAAGGTAACGAAATGTATACGGGAGGCAAGACTCAGAGTTAGATATGTGGAAAACAATACACACACGCATATATATATATATATATATATATATATATATATATATATATATATATATATATATATATATATATATATATATATATATATATATATGAATATTTGTGTGTGTGTGCGCGCAAAACTAGTTCTAGTATTCCTACCAGACAAGGCCTGTGCAGCAGAGAACAACAGGTATTTCTATTACTGGTCCCTTAGGCTGATCCACTGTCCCCACGTATGACTCCCGGAGGCCAAATCTCCATTCTGTTCTCTTTACGTGGAAAATATATACACACTAAAAATCTGTTACTTACGGCAGTTAAATTGCTTGGTTTTAATTAGTATTTTTTCATTACCACAGCGATAATTTTTTTACTTCGAACAAGTAAATTCAAGTAATTTAACTAGGAAAAATGATTTGCTGCATAGCAAATCAGTGTGTGTGTCTTCAAAGCATATTGGTATGGCAATGTACAACTATTCCAGAACACAGGAGTAGAAGTTGGAATGGCATCTCTATCTATTAAAGCTTTAAAACTATTGAAGATTTAAAATTTCTAGTGGTGCTATTTAGCATAATTTGAATTGCTACAACTTTAATTTTTAATTCATTAGGTGCGCAATGGTCAACAGCCCCCTAGTAGAAGTTGAAATGACATTTCTATCTATTATAGTGTTGAAGATATTCAAGATTGAAAATTTCGAATACTGCTAATTAACATAATTTAAATTGCTACAACTTTTGTTTTAGATTCATTACAAGTGCAATGGTCAACAAACCCCTAGTAGAAGTTGGAATGACATCTCTATGAATAATAGTTTTGAAGATATTCAAGTTTTAAAATTTCTGATGTTGCTAATTAGCATAATTTGAATTGCTACAACTTTTGCTTTAGATTCATTACATGCGCAATGGTCAATAACCCCCTAGTAGAAGTTAAAATGACGTCTCTATCTATAATAGTTTTGAAGGTATTCAAGTTTTAAAATTTCAAATGCTGCTAATCAGCATAATTTATATTGCTACAACGTTCGTTTTAAATTCATTAGATGCGCAATGGCCAATAACCCCCCAGCAGAAGTTGGAATGACATCTCTATCAAAAATACTTTTGAAGATATTCAAGATTTAAAATTTCAAATGCCCCTAATTTGCATAATTTTAAACATCTTCATTCTTTTGTATAAAACGGTCAAACTCCTTGTATGGAAGTACAATCATGCCAAGTTTGGAGTTTCTATGTATAATAGTGTTCGAGAAAAGTGTCGGACAAATTTTCCGGTAAAGAAGAAAGAAAGAAAGAAAGAAAGAAAGAAAGAAAGAAAGAAAGAAAGAAAGAAAGAAAGAAAGAAAGAAAGAAAGAAAGAAAGAAAGAAGAAAGAAAGAAAGAAAGAAAGAAAGAAAGAAAGAAAGAAAGAAAGAAAGAAGAAAGAAGAAAGAAAGAAAGAAAGAAAGAAAGAAAGAAAGAAGAAAGAAAGAAAGAAAGAAAGAAAGAAAGAAAAAAAGAAAGGAAAAACAAAAAAGTGTGTGTTGACACACACACTTTAATTACTTGAAAAAGTAAACAATTAATTATTGCAATTAATGAACTACTAAGTCAAGTAAATGAATTACTTGGCCAACTAATTGAACAACTTGCGTAAGTAAATAAGTTTATCTCCGAAGTAATAAAATACTTTAAATAAGTATTTGACCTGCTTTAAGTGAAATAATTTTACTGTGTATATTGCCACCAAAATACAAGTCCGGGGGATATGGTAATGACCTGTGCATGGCGTGCGCAAAGCCGGGCGCAAAGCCGGTTTGTCGTTCAATCAGTAAATCAAACCAACACATTTATATGGCACCGAAATGTAAGTATGCATAAATCTTACTGCTAGCAAGAAACGAAGAAATACTTGAATTGAAAACTTGTATAGGAGTGTACACAGTTGAAAGACATATTTTTGTAAAAAACTTAATTCTAAGGGTGAATAGAAAAAATGCCCATAGTACAATGATGCGAACTGGAGGATGTGCACCAGGTATTCTAATTTTAAAGAGCTTTTAACACTTGAATGATTCAAACAATTGGGGGGGGGGGGGGAATGTTCCAAATAAAGTGACCAAGGAGGTACATCATGGCTTAAATTTATGAGAGTTTTGTTTCGTATCGCATGGGTTTAAATGTAAACAAACTGGCTTTAGGGTAGGCAGATTTGCAGAATATTCAATTTCAATTCGATTTAATAGTTATATTTCAGGATCACAACCCACATATGGTACAAAGTGCAGATTTGAAACAAATCACTAAGGCTACTGTAACAAACACACGGCAGAAACACACACACAAAATATCGCGTAGCATGATTCCTGTGACAACAGAGAGTCCCAGCTTGTCTGAATTGTACACTGAAGATTGAACGGAGAACGAGATTATCACGGTTAAATCTGTGCTGGAGACGATAAACAAATCTTCTTACTATCATATTTAAAGATGGTTCGTCATTGTAAACAAACATCTCATTCGCGCTATGCTGCTGGTTGTTATATATGTCTCTGATTAAACTGTGAACACAGTACAAGTTCGTACAGCAGTACGACACACACAAAAAAATGCCTCTTAACATTATATCAGTGCTCACAGCTGTGTGGCCAAGTGGCATTATATGGTAGCAGGTCAAAGGCTTCCAATAGTGTCAATTCATTATGTTTACAGGTGCAACATTCCAAAAGCTTCTTTGAACAGACCAAGTAAACATCATATTACACTTCTCATTCGTGACGCTGCTTACAAGATAGTTGACAACAATGATCTTATTTCAGCCAGTATTATTTCACAGATGATGGAAGTCCGTACCCAGATTTCTCTCTCTCTCTCTCTCTCTCTCTCTCTCTCTCTCTCTCTCTCTCTCTCTCTCTCTCTCTCTCTCTCTCTCTCTCTCTCTCTCTCTCTCTCTCTCTCTCTCTCTCTCTCTCTCTCTCTCTCTCTCTCTCTCTCTCTCGGAAATTAATAGCATCATCGCTTTTCTGTGTAGCACGTGATACGTATATGTAATACCACGGGCACGCAGAATTGATTTTCCTGTGAAATATTGAATGGACAGTGTCTTCTTTTTGTCTCCTTAATGTGAAAACTTGTTTGCTGATATTTTTTCTGTATATTATGTGATGTGCTTCTTGTACAATTTGCACGAATAAAGATATAAATATATATGAACAGAACGAGAATTTGCTAATTAGGATGTTCGCTAGAAAATACAAACTTCTCACCTGTTTTGATATACCTCTATTCAAAGCAGGAGCCATCCATATCTCAACACCCAATAGTTTATGAGTCTCTTTGTACGCTATTATCTTTTCGTTCAACATGAAATCAGGGACTGCACGTGATTTCATTTTTTGACATTGAATGCATATACACCTGTACATACTGATTTTTCAGCATCAAATAAGGGTGTATTCAATTCGTCTCAAACCGGTTTGTTTTCTGGAAAACTGGTTTGTACAGTTTGAGGCGATTAAACGAATGACAAGTTTTGCATGGTTCTATGTAAACTGGTTTTAAAACTGTCCATTCGTTTACTTTTCAGAGGTTTTCCAGTAGTAAACGTGTTATTCTGTAAAACGATGCCTTCCTGGGACCTAATCGATTCACCAACCCCTTTCTCGAACCAAAACCGGTTTTACCGAACTGGCTGTTCGTTTGACCCCGAACCGAAACCGGTTTTACCAAACTGTCAAACCCTCAGGGGAGACAGTTTGCCAAGAGGAAACTGAAACCGGCTTGCCGAACTCATGGCGAACTGTCCATTCGGTCGTGCTCGCGCATGTGAAAATAGCAGTTGGCCAGGAAAACAGCGTCCACCACTGCAGAAGACCTGATGTTGCCTTGTTCCCTGACAATACTGTATTTTGCTGGCAATAATGTCACTTTTTATAATTGTATCTACAAGATGTTACAAAAAAAACAAAAAACAAAAAAAACAAAAACAAACAAACAAACAAAACAAAACAAAACAAAACAAAAACTAAAACAAAAACAAAATAATTTGAACCTGCGGACGAAACATTTTTGTCTAATTTTGCGGATGACAACACGCTGTCTTGCGATGGCCGACCCGGTTGGAGAGATAAAACAGATCCTGACAGCTGTGTCGGCTGTTGCAATGCAGTAGTTCTCCTACAACTTTTTACGAGCCAATGCTACAAAATTTCAAACAATGTTTCTGGGTAAAAACACAAAAGATGTTCAACTTGACATACAAGGTGTTACGATAAATAGTACTCAGAGTGTCAGATTACTTGGACTAGTAATTGAAAGCAATTTAACCTTTAATCTTCATGCATCAGAAATGAGTCGGAAAAACTGCTGCTCAATTGAGTATACTCATGGATTCAAACGCATTTTGGACACTCCATCAAAATTAGCCATAGTTAAAACTTTTATTGTATCGAATTTCAGATATTGTAATGTAATATACCATTTTTTGTTCATGTAATAATGTGCAAAAATGGAAAGAGTACTTGAAAGATCACTCAGATATGTTTATCTAGATTTTTGACTCCTCCTTTGAAGACTTGCTTTCTAGATCTGGGTTGGCTTCTCTAGAAAGTGAGAGACAGAGAGCTATTGTAACGGAGGCTTACAGAATAAACTATGAAATTGCACCCAAATATCTAAAAAAATCTTATCAGAATACAACAAATTGGTCATGGGACTAGGCAGCCTTTTGACCTATGTGTACCAGAGTACAAAAGTGTAAAATATGGTAAGAAATCCCTAAAGTTTTTCATGCCATATTTTTGGAATGATTTGCTTAGCAGAATGAAGGCTACACCTGACATATGTGAATTTAAACAAGAAATAAAGACTTGGAAGGCCCACACTTGTAAGTGTCGACTTTGTCAGTTACAGGAAGCTAACACTTCCTGAGGCTGTCATGGTCACTAAATGTGTCATCTTTTACAATCCATGATTTTGATAGCCTTTCAAGCCACCATTTTGTGATAGCCACTCAAGAGGAAAGCTGTTGACTCAGACTGCAAAGTGTTAAAGAAAGAAGCTGTAATTCTAAATCTTTTAGTTCCAATGACGAAAATAGTTGTGTAAATCTGAATTATTCTAATAATACCAAATTCAAATTTCATATGGGGAAATTTTCCCTAAAGTAGGCCTACACCAGCATTATTTCTAGAAAAAAAGCTTTTGCTCAACAGCTTTGAATGGCACACTATTGATGCCTTATGCTCTCATTAGCGTGCCTTCGAAATCTGTTGATTCAGTTTGCGCTGAAAAGGTTAAGCAGGTATTCATGTATTAAATAATCAGAAGTATAGGACCTGATCATTAGCAATAAATATTTCGCTCAATGGGTTGGGGTTTTTTTTGTTTGTTTGTTTGTTTTTGTTTTTTTTTTGTTTTGTTTTGTTTTTTAAGATGCCAATGATGATTCATCATAAGAGCAGGAAATAACGAGTAATTTACGTGACGGTCTGGAAAAGATTCAACCTATAGTTGGTCTATTTCTGTATGCGGTATGTATTATTACTAGGCCTACAGATCCACAATCTTTTGACTGACTAATCAATTTGTTTTATTCATAATTATTGGTATCTTAGAGATACTAGGGAATTTCAGAGTCTCTCTCTCTCTCTCTCTCTCTCTCTCTCTCTCTCTCTCTCTCTCTCTCTCTCTCTCTCTCTCTCTCTCTCGATCTCTCTCGATCTCTCTCTCTCTCTCGATTCCCGATGTTGCTTATCAACAAAGAATTTAAAAGAGTCATTAATTCAGCTGTGGCGAAGTGTTGACGTGTGTCCCCGACTTGGTGGTATGCTGTCACAAACCACAGCTGCCGGCTGCTACCTCCTTTACTGATTTAGGATGATTTTGGGAAGACATTTTTATTTGACATATTCAGCAACTTTGTTGAAAATGATATTATTTTACTATGTTACTGTTGTATGACCATTAAATTGTATGACAAGACAGACGTTTCTATCCAGCTTTTTGTTTTCAATTACTGCAATACTATAAAACTTAGAGGAAGTCCAGTTTAACATGTTTTTAGGATAAGTTACGTGGAATTTTGACAAAGGTATGTGTGTTTTTTGTTTTTCAATTGAACATGAAGGTTCGAAAGTCATCTGAAATTACCAATTTAGCTGCCAAACTTCAAACAGGGTAGATCAAAATTTGTTCCATCGAAAAGTAAGAGGTCAGTCAGCTCTTTACTTTGTGTGAGCTTATGATTGATTGATAGAACTGAATCTCATAAAAATAAAGTTTCAGTTCTGACAAACTGTTCATTCGTAAAGCAGAGTTTGAGGGAACTAATTTCAGTTCCAAAATAATTGGTCATTTGATTGGAATAGTTTCAAGAACCCGGTTTTCATGGAAAGTTTTATTAGTAACATGTCGTTTGTGGAAGCGTGCACGCGACATAAATCAAGTAGTTTCTGCAGCCGCTTTGCCGAGAGGCTAAGCAGTGTGAGGCCGTCTGCATGCATCAGATGTTATAATATCCGTTGACATTGCACCCCACTTCCCAAGCAAGAGCTCAGCTCATCCATGCATAAGTATAACAGTTTCGGAGAGAGGATCCCCACCCTGTCTTACTCCATTCAAGAACGTAAACAAGGGAAACAAAGCAGAGCCCCACTATGCATAAAAACGCCTGTTTTCAGTACCAAAACCTCAGAACCCTTACTTGTTGTTTAACGTATCGAAAGCTTTGGACGCATCAAGGCAGCAAACAAACCTGCAGTGACTCTTACAGTAATCAATAAAAAAAAAAAAAAAATAAATAAAAAAAATTGAAAAAAACTTGTGGGAGCAATATGTCAAATACTGAAAAGATACATTTAGCAGGACCTCAACTCCGAGGGTGAATTACAGATATATAGAGTAAATTACAATTTGATCTGTGAAAATTATTGAAACGTAGTTTATAAAAGAGACAACGGAATAATGCTCACTAAATTAGGAACGAGTACCCATAATTTAGCAGTTGGCAAAAAAAAAATGTAACATAGCCCGTTGGTATCAAGATGTGACAAACTTTGAAATATTGTAAAAATAATATAAACATAAAAATTGTAGAGGATAAATAGACTTTTAATGCAATGCCATCTATTTGTGGAAGAAAGGGAAACCGATTGTATAAACTTTTGACAGCCAGACAACAGAATTAAACTAGACTGAAAGGCTTAATATAAAAGCGATGGTAAAATTCTCTGCTGAATGTTTCGAAACATGATAATTTAATGGCACAGTACAATACTCACCAAAGGCAGTGTAAAATGTAAATTTTTTCTGTATTTTCTTCTATTTATTGCTTGTATTTTGGTCAATACTGTGTACGAGAGGCTCGGAGTGTAAGCAGGGTAATTCTATACGACAATGCAGTTATCACGGTGTACTAGTACATGTAGTATGTATGTAGTTATGTAGCCATTATATGTACACCTGGTCCCCAGAGGGCGTGAATGTATGAGCAAATTATGTATTTCTGCAACAGGACCCGTAACTGCGACAAAAAGCTTGATGTTTGTTTCTTAATATGTATTCATGTGGTGCAGCAGCTTACGACAATATATTAAAAAATGAAAAAGAAAAGAAAAAGTGACCTATTCAGTGATACATATGTTTGTGTTGAACATATTTTGACGTGGTGCGGCAGTTGACCACAATCTATTTAAAAAGAAATGAAAAAGAAAAGTGGCAACCAGTGCTACACGGGGTCAGAGTGATAACAACATGAATATATTCGCAATTTTTTCACGAAATTATCTGTGTTAAATATACAACCAAATATTTCTGTCATTGAATCGAAAATTGTGCTTTTGTTAATGATGTTTTTTTGTGACTCGAAGGTGGGAACGTAACATTTGATTTATCAGGCAGAAGAAGAGCCAAATGCAGGTGTGTCTAAATACTGCAGAAATGTGGTAGACACCGCACCACACCGGAATACATTTATAGTCCAGCAATGCTTGGGTATGTAATATTGGAAAAACTTGATAGCTTTTGACAGGCAGGGACAAGATGGGATCATCAAGCTCGGGGCAAGGAATACATTAAAATTACAATTTCACTGCCCAAATCTTAACCATTCCATATTTATTTATTGCACAGTAATATGAAAAAGTAAACGAAGGACGAATGAAGTGAATTATTCATATTATTTCGGCCTGGCGATGACCAATTATTTCGAGAGTAGGGCACGTCTCCGAATACTTTGTGATTTTGTTTATGCACATAATTTCCCAAAACTTATATTGCTGTATTTATATTGACCAAATAATGGCTTCAAGTTCTGCAATATTGATGTAATGTTGTCCGAAGGAACTCGTTGAGAGACAAAATGACATAAATGACAAACACGAAGATTGTATCCAAAAAACCTTTATATACAGAAGTGATCGGTCTATATAAACCAAGGGTATAGTCACAGAGCAGTCAGGAAGACAAACTTGTCATTTTCTCAGTGAACTTCCTCACCAAATTTTAGTCACCATGACAACCGGCTTGTTGTTGTATCCATCAGTTAAAGCCAAAATGATAGTTGACATTTCTACTGAAGTTGTCAGGTCTCTTTAATAACTCCATTGTCACAGTAATATCCCCCAGTCAACAGAAATGTCACCTCAAATTGGTACTGAAGTTATCACTTTGGATCTTTCACAAATAAAAGCATTTTTTCTATAGCTTTGTTTTCAAGTGTACTTTGAATGGCTTATTTTTACGCGAAATGTTCTGTTACAAATGGTTTGTAAGATGTTCACCATAAAACTTTGCATTGGTGTGCAATAAATAACATATACGCAACACATGTAAACATATTGCAATAAATATAGACCTTAGATTAGATTATGTATGCATGTTATAGCAGTGATGCAAAATAATCATGAAACAAATAAATAGATCACAAATTATTCTTTTATACTAAGTAGGCATATAGTACAAGTTCGCTCAAATAATCACCAACAATATAGACAAACAAAAATAACATATTTTACAAATGTACTTGATCCACCCAGAGTTTGCATAGCAAGTTGCAAGGTTGATGAGCGAGAATAGTAAAACATAGCTGCGTTTGTTATTATTCTATAATATATGCTGGCATTTTTAAGACTAAAACCACGCACTTATCCACGGACGCAAAAACAAACGTGGTTTAATATACGTTGACCTCGATACAACACCCTGTGAGCATTATTCGATGGGTCTTTGTTCGGATCTAACGCCCAAACGAGACTCGCGCAACAATAACATCTTTTGGAGCTCCAACAGAATCATATTTGCCCCTTATCTATTCCACATCACACCTGCTTACAACTGGGGATCCCAATGTAACAGCTGCATGTGATTAAGATAATGATTAAACAGTATATGCAGGTTGTGATGATAAAATATTACTTGTGCGTCGTTTCTTGCTCATTCAAGAATCACTCTTCAGCATCCATATTCATGTTCCATACAACAGCCACTAATCTTAAAAAAGACAAAAGTTAACGTACACTGTATTTGACGACATAAAAATTACATCCATTTTATCTCACCAGCACGACATTTTATGCACACAAAGGTTATGGCAGTTGTCTTCGAAAATGTAAAAGTCATTCTTTTTTTTTTACGCTTTGCCTCCAACTTTTACGTGTCACTGCAGTTTGCTGATGGACTGTATGTTTTACTCAGAACCTTAGCAGTCCCAAAGCTTGTTTCGCTGAATTTCTGTTTGGCAGGTAGACTTGCAGTAACAACCGGTTCAAAAGCACAAGCCTACACCTGCATCACCAGAGGGCACCACAGGTCAAGACTGATCACATGGCCAACCAAATATGACAGGAGGTACCATGTGATCCCTCTTGATCATTGATGCTCTCTAGTGATTCAGATGTTCCACGTTTATATCCAGCATATATAGGTTATACAGACTAAAACTTCAAGAGCAGAATCCACGATTAAAATCAATTGATCTATGAGAGTTCATTTACATGACATCGCTTTTCCAGCAGGTATTAATGATAACACTGGAAAATTGAATTTGTTGTCGTGTTTAGATATTCAGTAAAGCTTGAATTTGTTGTGTGTAGATATTCAGTAGAGCTTGCTTTATGCAATACGATTTTAGTTACCGGTTACATTCTCTTCAAATTCATGAAGGAGTTGAAAGCACGCTTGAAAATGAGGTTATTAGTTGTTAGAGCATCAACAGCGACCTGTAAGTACATGACAATTTTTCCACGCTCATGTTCAGTTTAAAATTCCAATTAATTTCTTTAAAGTCTATGTCATTATGTTTATTGGTTTAGTTTGCTGGAAACTGTGTTTTTCGAAATCTACCGTCAGACATAATGTCGCAAAATTGCTGTGTAGTTACTTTATTAATCAACTGTTTAATGAGAACAAGTTGTTCAATCAAAATTCACTGCTGCAATTATTCCAGCAACTAAAGTACTGACGCCCAAGAATAAAGTACTAAAATGCAGGAAGGACAAAAGAAGTTGAGAGGACAGTAAAAGTGCATAAAATGCCGCTAACATTGCTAGATATAAAACACACAAAGTGGCTCCACTGACAAGGACACATGAGAACACCCACTTTCCGCAAGATCTGTCACTTCCACTGTCAGTCAGATAATAGTACACATCCGTTATCCAACCAAAGTACCAGCAATATAAAATAGCAATCAAATTTTCAGCAACGGACAAGTCATTTCGTCGCCTTTTGCTGTACTGCTGATATAAAAGTGAATCTATCTGCAAGGAAGGTATTCTCTGAATTCTCAGTCTCCCATACATATACTTGAAAGAGTTCCTTTTTCTGAAAACGACTGGCTTCTTTGGCATACAATTTCCATCTGGCGTTTTGTTACGGATGGAGGCCAGTTCACTTTTCACTGTTTGCCAGTTTTGTTTTCTTGAAGATGAAGTGGGACTTCTTCTCAGTGCTTGATTTGTCGTCAAATGATTGTTTGGTGAAATGTTACGCCTGTCCAAGACCAATTGCGGTTTTGGCTGAGGGTGTGTATGAGTGCTTATTTGAGTGTTCCCTGCACATGTTATAACCTGACTTGACGTTAAAGACTGTCGCATCATTGGCTCATGACGCTCAAGGCTTGTGTTTGTTTGGACTTCAGACACCTTCAACGTATTAAACCAATCCATGTGTCTTCAAGTTGAGAATTTACCTGAAAGATACAAAATCAGTAGCCATATCGCGTATTGAAACCAACAAGTATCTTACGCAACAGCCATGCCAAAAAAGTTCATGCTTAGACAAAATGCGAGTTTACATCAAGGACCAGTTTTGTTTATTTTTTCTTTGTATGTATATTCTGATATATCGTTAATATACCCATTTAATGTGTGACATTCACATGTTCTTAGCTCTATTTCTTTTTCGTCACTACTCACCAAAATATACATTCTGAACTCATATGCCTCATATAAAGGGGATCATCACAGCAACTTACACCCATTATCCCTCTACTCCAGTCTTCCACAAGCCTTCTCAGCTAGTATGACACACGCACATGCCTCTTAAATAGTTCAACCTACTGACCTACAATTATTGTTTAAATGTGCATTATGTATGACGAAAAGCGCTTTGTTACATTACACCAGTCAAAGTGCTATCAAATAAATTTCAACACAACTCCTTCCCTTCGTGTATCTTATATGACAGACATTTCATATGTCTAATCGATTTCCGATTTCCGATAGATGTGTAAAGATTAAGGTTTGCTAATTCACTATCGCAATTTGTGATCATATACACTGTATATTGCAACTGGACATACAGCTTTTTGTAATTTGATGTCATGTATGGTCTTTGGTGCCGCTTGTGGACTGATGTTCAATCCTATTGCATTGTTTTAATCCCAACGGGCACTGTAGCTTAATCTGGAAGATTAAAACAGAAGTTTAACCTGTGGGTATGTACATGTACATGTATTTGTCATGTAAATCCATCCGTTGTCAAAGCTAAATGTCAAGTAGTGCACTTGAAGTGATAATGACAAGCCCGTACTTTACGCTTCTCATTAAACAAAGTCCTCTTTGGGACAAATTTAATCTGGATATATATACAAAAGCAATGGGTTGCGATGGGAACTTCACGCAATATGATTTTTGCGCATGTTGATTTTCCTCATCTTATGTATGAGTTTTTACTCTTCCCCTGTTCGTCAAACCAAACTTTTGATCCCAAAATATAGACGGTAAGCAGACAATAAATATACTGTCTTTTCCTTCGAACACATCTCATGCGATAACTGAATGTATTTTTATACACGAGGACCTCATCCTATTACTTAATTTATCATACGTGCATTAGGAGGAAGGAGAAAAAGGGCGTGTCAAGTGGTACGGTTCGCTGCACAGAGAAATTATAAAGATCTGTCACACAAATTAATATCTGTAACTTATAATTTATTTTCAAGAGAGTTAACCAACGGATTTGTTCTTCTCAAGTATGTACACTTTAAATTTGATGAACAGAGGAAGTAATGCATTTCAGGGCGGTAAAATTCTCTCTCTCTCTGTGTCTCTCTCTCTGTCTCTCTCTCTCTCTCTCTCTCTCTCTCTCTCTCTCTCTCTCTCTCTCTCTCTCTCTCTCTCTCTCTCTCTCTCTCTCACATCACTATTTTGATTTTCTGAGAACAGTGAAAATATGATATGAACCACGAAAGAACACTCGGAAAAAGTGACTTTCTGTTTGAATAAACTGTGAGATCTGAACCCTTTTACTAATGTGTGAACAGGAAACCTCATCCCCCCCCCCCCCTCCATGTGCGTAACTTTGAACTTTAAGTGTGAAAATAAAGCCAACATGTGAATTATGAAAGCTGACTGCATAAAAAAACTATCGAATCGACTTTGATGACGTATAGAACGACTCCGCAGAATTCCAAAATTGTCACTACTTCAATATAATTTTTATAAACCTTCTTGACAACTGAAGACCTTTGAGTAGTCTACGCTCAATTGACAGGCCAAAGCGTGGAAAGTTACTGGAACAATGTATATATATATATATATATATATATATATATATATATATATATATATATATATATATATATATATATATATATATATATATATATATATATATATATATATTCAATGCTGTACAATTCATTTGTATTTGACGGTGAACGCTTTTCAATATTGTGTGCTGTTCATTAACAATGTATATTTTTGCATACTGATGTTTACGCATTTCTGTGACACGGAATGCAATCACGAGTGGCAGTTCTGCTGCTCAACATGTGTGCAACGTCCTAGAAACCTGAACTGCACTGGATGATTCATTCGCACACGATTGGTGTTTTGTACGTACAGATCAGCGAAATACATTTAGCACTCCCAAACATATTATAACGTTTTCAATATGCGTGTTTTATTTTTAAATGTTCCCTATGCTGCCATGTTGATCACAGAATAGATGCGAGTGAAGATTGTCAGATGTACTTTAACATCACCACAGCTCAAAATCGCATGCCAAGGTTATGGTACTTTCATTCAAAATCCCTGCTGCATGTCAAACGGGTGATGCTGGTAATCATGTTTGTCCCAACAAAACGAAGTTGATTACGCTTTGCGTAAGATAGCGTTACCACAAAAGGATTTAACTTGATATATAGGCTGCCTTTTTTCCAAATAAATATCTGGCCATATGATTGACAAGTCCTGTGTCTCCGCCACCATAAGTATTTTAGCCACATGCCAACACTAGTCCGATCGATTTTTTGCGTGTCAGTCCCTTGTTGGCTACGTCCGGGGTTGCGCAAGATCCTCGAAATTAAATTTTGCCCGACTCGTTGTTTTGATTGGAATTAACAACTAAAAGGTATACGCACCTTGCATGGGGATCCGTCATAATGTTGAAGCATAAAAACTTCCAAATAAACTGTAGTTCTTGAACAATACAAGCCTATTTTTTCACTTCTTATCGACTGAGGGTATCCTGGACTTTCTCAATGCAATACATGTAGATAATGCAGAGCTTTCTGTTCCACCAGAGTTAATTCGGGATTCGTCACACAGAGGACAGAGTCCAAAAACAAGGGATCCTATCTAACTGAATACGCTTATGTCAAATCAGAGTTAGGTATGGTAAACAATCGTTTTGGCATTGCAATTGACCCTTGGATCCATGTAATGAACCAAGATAGGGTCATGAGTTGACGGTGGCGGATTGCGGTCACATGCGGTCCCGTGTTCAGTGGGATCCACAAAGATGGAGAGTCAAACCTGTCTTTCAGTGACCACCAACAATGCAAAGAAAGACAACTATTTTGATAAGATATAATGCATGCAAATAAAAGGATCATCGACACCCACTGTGCTACAGTTTGCATGCCCACCAAACCGTTGAGTGGTAGCCACTAAACTCCCGTTGAATATGAATTATGTTTCTCCTTCAACCCAGTTTTCCGTCTGGAACCAGGGGCGTAAACACAGAGACGTGAACGTCGCTGGTTTATAAAAAAAAAAAAAAAAAAAAAAAAAAAAATATATATATATATATATATATATATATATATATATATATTCATTTCACAATACAGAAACATTCGAATCAAGGGCTAGCGTAAAATGGCTTTTGTTTTCATTCGCTGGCAAACGGTGACAGATGAGCTGAAACATGCAATGCTCACCGCGCAATCAACGGCAAATGCTGAGATAACTACAGTTTAGACATCATTATCTTCATGCCCAATTTTGTCTGTAGAGCCCAATGAAGTAATCTTTATTACACATTATAGGGCCACTCAGGCTAAATATACATTTAAAAAATAATGAGAGACTTGATCCTTCACTGTACAAGATATATCTGACAAATAAAAATACAAAGCAAAAACATAAATCAGTCAACGTAACTCACAGGCCAAATAAACTCTGTTGTTATTTTATATAAAAGTTGTGAGCACACTTTCGTGGACGGCGATAGGAGGGGGGTGGAAGGGGGGAGCAAAAGGGGGTCATTACCGCCCAGAAAGTCGTTCAGCAGGCAAGTGAGCGGCTTGACCCTTTACCATTCAAAAGGACATCTGAAAAAAGGTATGTAAAACAAAAACATAAATCGGTCAACTTTACTCACAGCTAGGTCAAATAAGCTTTGTAGCTTACTTTGACTAAAATAGTGGCCTATTTACATTATCACTTGGACTTCCCCTTTTCAACCCTGAGTGTGGGCCTTTCCTCTGTACGTTTCAGTCCAGTGTTCAACAAGATCCAAAAACTAATGCGCACATGTTTGATGGATGTAACTGTTGTCGACATAATGTGGACAGGAGTACATATAGCCTCCTTGATCAGTTGAAACTAATTTACCGATACAAGCTCAAGCCTGATGGACACAGATTAGCCGTATAGTATAGTCTTTATTAGCCGAATAAATATGCCAAATTCGGGTCGCCACCTAAAATCTGTCAAATGAGCCACACCTGTTGACTATGCATGCTGACGGCTAAGATGATAATGTGAACAGGTATTTTCTGACCTAAGACAGACCAAAACTGGTTAAATGTCGTGCTTGCATGCACATGTGAAAATATGAAACTCAAAGTGTGGACATTGATACAATGATAGGTAGGTATATGCTTGCACATCATTATTGCATAGTTACCATTTTTGCTTTGCACATGCAGATAGAAATGTGTGTGTGAGAGAGAGAGAGAGAGAGAGAGAGAGAGAGAGAGAGAGAGAGAGAGAGAGAGAGAGAGAGAGAGAGAGAGAGAGAGAGAGAGCAGGTTTTGTTTGTATTTTGTCCAAGTCATTTTCTTCATAATTCATTCCGTACATTTATTCTCACTGTTTTAATTTGATACCGTGTTGCAGATCTAAAAGGATTTTCCGTTGACAACCGATATGGCGATGCACTTCTTACATCTTACGTATCGTAGATTGGCTTGTCTGTGTTGATTTAATTTGATTTGATCGGATTTGTTTGTTTGTTTGTTTGTTTGTTTGTTTTTTTCCTTGATTGCTCGCTTGCTTGTTCCTTTGCTTGTTCGTTTACTTGCTTTGTTTGTTGGTCAAAGAAGCCACTGAACTAATATTGGTTCAAACATATCCAAAGATAATTAAAGGACTCTGAGACATCTGCTTTCGTAGCATGCAACAAGGAACATTCCACTGGTTGTGGCCACACTGTACATTGCTTTTGTTCCCCAGTCGTGTTGAAAAGAACCAAGTGAATTGCAGGTCAGAGTGACCAGATATCAACAGTTCAAAATCTACATGATCAGGTTGATAACCCGACGAAATACGCTGAACATTGTGTATGGTATGAATGAACTGCCAAATTACATTTTGGCAAAACGAACACAAGCAGGCTTTTTAATAGGTCAGAATGCATAGGGCATTATTATTATTATTATTATTATTATTATTATTATTATTATTATTATTATTATTATTATTATTATTATTATTATTATTTGCACATGGTAATGAAAACATCCTCATCAGTATTAAAATTCTTTACTATGCCAAAAACGACGTGTTATCAAATGAAAGCAACCAAAAAGAGAACCGAAAGTCATAAAAAGTTCCAAAAATGACTGAAGTATGACCATTTGGAAAAAATGGTAGAGATCATAACAAGATACATCCGCACCAAATTTGAAGTGAATCATAAAATATCGTTCAACAAAAGGGCTCTCATGAGCCCATGCTCAGCTGACCTATGATGAACAGAGCAAAGTGAAGTAGGCCCACCTTGATTGGGAATGAGATTGGAACAATCGCCATCGACTTAAACGATTATCAACTGGAAAGCATGCATTCACCAAAAGTCATCAGAATTGAAAAAAAAAATCATTAAAGATTAACAATCCAGAATTTCATCACCGAGTAAATATATCTGTTTAAGCCTCCCACAAGCTTGCCTCCTAAGCAGACTTTCTTGGGGCGATACACTATGTTGGCCCCCGCTGGGGGGTAGTAGATCGCCAAGAACGGATGTTTAGCAGGCAACCCACAAGCCACAGTTCCACCAAGTGTTAGAACAATTTGAGTCACAATTTTGAAGAAGTCGAAAATAATAAAAACACAACAAATCCATTTACAAAATAGTCACGGCGCCATCCGCTGAACAAAGGACTGGGAGTCCCGCAAATTGATCCTATGCAATTTCAAAGCAATTAGCTGAGCGGGATTGGAGAAGATTTTTTAAGACTTTGCCTCCCCCCCCCCCCCACACACACACACAAAACACCACTACCACTACAAAAAACAAAACAAAACAAACAAAAAAAAAAACAAAACAAAACACAAAAAACAAACAAACAAACAAACAAACAAAAAAAAAAGAAAGAAACTAGAAAAGAAGATTTGCTTCAAAGCAAATCTGTCTGTGTGCCTTCAAAAGTTGTAAATATTAAATGCTACTTTAATCATTTGGTAGTTCACATTACATTAAGCTTATGGCAGGATGAAAATTTAAAGTCCAAATAACCTAGACCTTTGACCTTTACAGGTCACATGCAAATTGCAGATAGTTACAATGCCCACAATTCAAGCCCAACATGAACCAAATGGGATGAAAATTGACCAAGCTATGGCAAGATGAAACTTTAAAGGGCCAAATGACGTTAACCTTTGCCCTTTTGAACTTACACGATCTTATAGAAATATGCAGTGTTGCTATACCTACAATTTCAGTCCAACATGATTAGAATTGGATGGAAATTGGCCAAGTTATGACTGGATGAAACATTCAAAGATCCAAATGACCTTGACCTTTGATCTTTAAAGGTCACATGTAGGTTTTAAAATGTGCAGTGTCAAAATAGCTACAATTTGAGCCCAACATGATCAAAATTGGATAAAAATTGACCAAGTTATGGCTAGAAGAAAGTCACCATGGAAAGTGGCCTTTGACCTTGAGATGATCTTTACCTGAGGTGAACCTTGACCTCAAAAAGGACATTTTGGCCTAAAATTGACCTTTGACCTTGACATGACCTTTATCTTGCAATGATTGAACTCCTTTACACTCGGAACCACATCTACTATAGTATATAAGATATTGAAGATTTAAAACTTAAATTAGCCCTCATTTACATAATTTTGAAAAGCATGACCTCTCATTATAAAAAGGCCAGACTTCATCTATAGAAGTATAATTGTGCCAAGTTTGGAGTTTCTATATGTAATACTTTTCAAATGAAATGTCGGAAAAATTTGCCTGTAAAGAAAGAAAGAAAGAATTCATAGAAAAACAATATGTCTGTGTTGGCACACAGACATTTAAAAAAAGGAACATGACCGTTTGTGAATCTGATTGACCATTTTGGAGAAGTTAAAATGTGAATTTCCATTGCAATTCCCACTGACTTCCATGGTAAGCAGCAGCAATGCATACATTAATCGTGAGGTACCCAAACTGAAAAATTCGTCAAAAATCAGGAATGCAGAGTATCACCACCAAGTGAACACCTATGTCTACCCCTTCCACAAGCTATATTTCCACAAAGTTTCGGCATCAATCTTGGTGGCATTTTCGAGAAGTCAAAAGTGGCTTAAATGAAAAATAAAAAAAGAAGAAAGAAAAGAAAAAAGAAAAGAAAAAGAAAAATAGAAAAAATCGTACAGCTACCTGTTGAACATATCAAGGTGTGTGGGTCCCCAGAAGTGTCCTTATGCAATCATGAAGCAACTAGCTTGAAGCAAATTTACTGACACAAGCTGGCGGTGTCAGAGCAGTTTTTTTTATTTTTATTTTTTAAGATTTTGCCAAAAAATGAAGCAAAAAGAATCATTAAAAATTGAAAAAAATCACTGGAGCATGACAATTTGGACAGGCTTGGTAGAACCCAGTCAAGGTACATTCCCACCAAGTTTGAAGTGAATCTGGTTGATGGTTTTGGAGAAGTCAAAAATGTGAATTTCCATTGCAATCCCTATTGACTTGCCTAGTAATCAACAGGAATGCATGCATTAACCGTCACGTATCCGAACTGATTTTTTTTTAAAATCAGGAATCCGTATAGTATCATCATCTAGTGAACAAATGTGTTTTCCCCTTGCACAAGCTACATTTCTACCAAGTTTCAGCACAAACCGAGTTGCAGTTTTGAATAAAATAGGTTAAAGGTGGAAGCTGTGATCGATATTGCCCATTTAATTTTTTCACAAGTACATTAAACCCATATATTTTCTGATTATTACATATCCATAGATTTGTATCCCTAGGGTTTATTTTGCTGGATTGGAATTTTTTTGAGATTTTATAGCATTCTTTCTGACTTGGTAGGATTTTCACATTTTTCGCGCAAAAGTCACACAATTTTTTTTTCCAGTTGAAATCAGAAGAAATTTAAAACATATATTCATGTCCAGGATCGAATTCAATGGTTAGTCCTGAAATAGCATAAATAAAACGTTATAAAATTTTTAATTTAGTCCTGACAGGTTTTTCATTTTCTTTCTGTAAATTGGTCCAAAAGTCACGGAAGGGGTTGTCAAAAAAAAAAAAAAAAATCAAGGGAACCGTTCCTGGATATATTTTTTCTTTTGATGTCCGTTGCTTTAAATGTGATAGGGCAATTTGTACGTTTGTGAGGCGAGATACAAATTGCAGAGGTTGAGCAAAAGACAGTTCCGAGAAAATTGCATTGAAAGAAAAGTTGCCAATTCTTATGCATTTATGGCTGTAATATGACACACACTCATTTCTGCTGTCCTGTGTTTTAGTTATTGTGTGAAATAAACTTGTAGCTTTACCTCAGTGATGTTGTCATTAAAAAAAAAGCATATTTTGTGGCTTAAATCTCGACTTTTTTAACTTGGGAACACCACACTTGACTTGTTTGGGTGTGGGTTCACATGCAGCTTTCCATATTTGGGGACCAGTAAGTGGATTGTGCTAATTTGTTTTTACATCAATAGAGAATTTCAAAGTAATCAGAACAATGGTAGTGATTCGTCTGAATTAGTCCATTCTTCCCTCCACAGATAATGTTTTCCTGTGAGTGACCCTTGTCAATGGCTTAATTGGTTTCCAGGGGTCATAGATTAATGACTGTGCAAACAATGACATGGTTCATTATCATGCCCATGCAAACAAACCCATGTGCCAGGCACTGCTTAAACTTTTCAGTGTTAACAAAAGTTTTGAGATGAATTTTCTCATATAAATTTTATGTTCACACATCTGTGTTTTTTGGAGCATGTAGTTTAAGTATCAGCCTATCCCAAAATATGAAAAAGTGATTAGAGGTCATCCAAAAGTGCTAGCATCAGATCTACCACCTTAACACGAGATATTTGGAGTAATATCAGTATTAGTACTTACCTTTCGACCACCATTTCCCTAAACTTCTGTGTCTGGGCTGAACACCCATGGAATCCAGTAGAGTTCACTCACTTGATTCCTGAAAACCTGATGGTCCAGTGGCGCCATCTCTTGGTTCTTGTGGAACTGGTGGTGACTCTCCTTGAGCACGCTCCCTGTCCCATCCTTCCTCTTTTGGAGATTGGCCAGTAAATGTCAGCTATAAGAGGAAGCGGGGTTGATCAGGTGGGCTTCTCTGATGGTCGAGAGGTAAATGTACTTAATGTTACCTCTCGACCAACATTTGCTGATATACGACGGTATGAGTGGAGGGTGTACTGGCACACTGACATCATTTGACCAGCAGGACCGGCAGCCTGGGGGTAACCATTGGTCTGAGTGAAGAGGCAATGTCTGAAGGGAAAACCTCACAGCTACGTGGAGTTGAGGCCCCCAACAGCAGAATCCAGCTGAAACTGGAAATCCTCCTTACTGACCAGCATGGGACCGCACTAAACATACCCCCCAGTGCTCGCCCCCTACCATGACAGCTGTCCGCCTGGTGGGTAAACACTATCGGTTCCAGCTCCATCAGACCTGGAGACCGCAAGAGGACTCAGTAGCAAAACTGTCTGGCACAGGGGTGGGAGGGGGGACATGTATGGTTCTTCGGGGCAGTGGACTCCCGTGTCAGACAAGCAACAGGCCAGGAAGACAGGACAAACTGCTTGATACTGTTCGAGATTAGGTCAACTAGGCACGAAGCGCTACAATGCCCCATTAGAATGCGCCAACCTATAGGCCTGTGTCAGATCTAAACCACAAGAGCCTGACAAAAGATCAGTATCAGAACCTAAGCAAAGGAGCCTGTTATGCCCGCAAAGGTGTACGTGCCTTCCTTTAGTACTATCATGTCATGCAAGTAGTGCTCGGAGAAGGTGGTAGACGATCGCAAGCAGCAGGCCCACAGAATGTCGACAACTGCAACTTCCCGCAGGGCACCCCAGGAAGCATTAAAGGCTTGCACCTTATGAGCTGTTATGGAGACAAGCTGCAAGGCACCAGGCCTTTCCAGCTAGATCTCATGGGCCCTAAGGATCATCTGCTTAATCCACGAAGAAATCATGCTTCTGCAGACTTGCTCCTTACGTGGGTTACATCTGGTAGAAGGAGGGCAGACCTCTGTCTTTCCAGTCTGGCCATGATATCAGGTATCAGCGAAGAGCTCACCCTGGGCACAGAGCTCTTTCCTTGAGAGGATCTTGCTTCTCCTCCCCTCCCCCCCCCCCAAAGCAAGTGTTAATAGAAAACAAGTCTTTCACGTCCAGTACTTGAGGGAAACCCACTTGGGATCCTCAAGGCACTCAAACTTCTTTAACATGACTAAAACCAGTGGTAGGTCCCACCCGGGCAGGACCTGTTGCGGCACTGGTCTGTTGGTGTAGAAGGATGCAATGAGCCCTGACAGATAAAGATCCCTCCCGATGTGAATGTCCAGGATGTTCGCAACAGTTGACAAGATGGCTGATGGGAAGCCATCCACTGTTCTCGAGCTTTTGCATAAGCCTTCCCACTGATACAACAAGTTGGCAATGTCCGCAACGTGCGAAGACCAAGGGTGAATTCCCTTACTGGTGCACCAGTCTGAAAACACATTTCATCGAGCCGAGTAAACAGTTAGAGAGGAAGATAGTAGCCTGCCTCGGCACTTCTATCTGAGATCAATTCTGAGAAGCTCTGTCATGGATGTGCTGTGAGATAACCACCAAGCATGGAAGTTGAAAGGGTTCCTGTGGAACATGCTTGTCCATGGCTGCACCAGAAGCTTCAGCCATGTTGGTAATTGTAAAGGAGGCTTGACACTTATTTCCAGTAGGTCTGCCCAGCAATCGCTCTGCGACTGCCAGGGTCGACCAGGATTGTAATCGTGGGACCGAACCTTCGGCAGTACCCTTGGAAGGAGCTGGCAGAGCAGAGGGGTGTGCACCCACAGGTTGCTCCAGTCCATTGCTAGAGCATCCACCACTAGGGCTTGCGGGTCTGGAACAGGCAAGATGTAAACCAGCAGTTTTGCATTCTTGTGAGTCGTGAACATATCCACATGTGGAGTTCCCCATCATGCCCACATGGCCTGCATGACCCTGGGGTGGAGCAATCACTCCTTCCCTACTGGCTGACCCCTTCTCAAGAGGTGGTCAGCTAGGACATTCCAATGTCCGGGGACATGCCTCATGTGCATGGAAATGTCATGGTCATAGCACCATCTGGTGATGCATCCGGCCAACTATGCAGCTTATTGGACAATGTCCTGCCTTGCCTGTTGAAGAGGGCTACCATGGTCCTGTTGTTGTACATTTTGAGGACATGTTTGTACTCCACCATGTCTTGGAAGTGGAGGAGCACAGAGCGTATTGCCTCCAGTTCAACCAGTTTATGTAGTGAGCTCGAAGGATGCCTGCCAAGGGTTCCACACCATCCAGCTCTCCAAGTGAGCTCCCCACCCAGACCAAGAAGAGTCCCTGTAAATGGTGACCTGGGCATGAAAAGGTTCCAGCATTTTTTCCTTCATGACATTCTTCATCATGGTTCACCACACAATGTGCAGGTGATCCTCGCTGAGCATTGGCACCAGGGCTAATAGCTCTGGTCTCTTGTCTATCTGCCCTGCAGAGTGTGCTGCAAGGGGCAATGGTGCAGATGACTGAGTGGGACCTGGGAGTCCATCAAGGACAGGGAGCCCAACAGGGTGAGCCATTATTGCGCCAAGTAGACCTTGCCAGTCAGAAAGGCTCTGAGCAGGGACCAAAGTCTCTCCCACGTGCCTTCTGAAGAGCAACAGATGTAGGCAACCAGGTTGAACTGGATGTGAAGAAAGGCGGAAGTCTGCTTCAGCCGAAGACTGGACATGGGTAGGTTCACTATCAGGCCCAAGCATTGGCAGATCCCCAGAACGGTCTGTGTGTGATGCTGCAAATCCAGGCACTGAAGCGCTCAGATAAGCCAATTGTCCAGATACACATGATTGCGGACAACTGAGAGCTAAAGGTGAGCAGCAACTGTCTGCGTGAACCTGGTAACAACATCGGTGCCATGGCAAGGCTGAATGGAAGGCTCCTGTACTGGGAGACTTTGCCCATAAATGTGAAACACAAATACCTCTGTGAAGTCTCTGCAATTGGCACATGGAAGAAAGTGTCCTTGAGATGCAGGGAGTTGTCCACTCAATGGGCTGTAAGGCTACCACCACCGACTGGAGGGTCTCCATCCAAAAGGACGGGACTTCCAGGAAGGTGTTCAGAAGTGACAGGTCTATGACCGGTGGAATCCTCCATCCCTCTTGGGGACCAGGAAGAGTAAGTTGTGAAAGCTGGGAGTACTTTGATCCTCAACCAGCTCTATGGTGTACTTGCTACTAAGTGTCTGATTCATCTCCAGGAACGCGGATGCTTTGGGTTCCAAGGTGGAAGGTGTAAACCACTGTGGTCCTTGGCTTAATGGAGGCCTGTCTTCAACGAAGGCAGCATGTAGCCATGTCTCAGGATATTGATGAAGAACAAATCATCCGTGATAGACTCCCATTGCACACATTTGCGGTGAGGCAGTTGCTGACCAGGGGCTGTACAGAGTCTAACAATGTGACGGATGGCAATCTGGAGACATTGCAATCTAGCATACAAGAGTCAGATATGCCAAGGCTTTCATGACTTCTTGCCTCTACTGGAAGGCTTGCTCTTCCCAGATTGCTGTCAGCTCTTCTTAAGTCATCAAGGGTCCAGTGAACGCAGTTTGA